>PVJC01014600.1:0-36241 GCA_004026665.1 Murina feae
GAGGACCACACCAAGACATATCATAATTAAAATGCCAAGAGCAAAAGACAAGGAGAGAATCTTAAAAGCTGCAAGAGAAAAGAAGTTAGTTACCTACAAGGGGGCACCCATACGACTGTCAGCTGATTTCTCAACAGAGACTTTGCAGGCTAGAAGGGAGTGGCAAGAAATATTCAAAGTGATGAATAGCAAGAACCTACAGCCAAAACTACTTTACCCAGCAAAGCTATCATTCAGAATTGAAGGTCGGATAAAGAGCTTCACAGACAAGAAAAAGCTAAAAGAGTTCATCACCACCCAACCAGTATTATATGAAATGCTGAAAGGTACCCTTTGAGAAGAGGATGAAGAAAAAGGAAAGTAAAAATTATGAACAACAAATACATATCTATCAACAAGTGAATCTAAGAATCAAGTGAATAAAAAATCTGATGAACAGAATAAACTGGTGAATAGAATAGAATCAGAGGCATAGAAAGGGAGTGGACTAACAATTTTTGGGGGTTAAGGGTGTTGGGGGTGCGTAAAGAGAATGGACAATAATCGTACACCTATGAATGAGGACAGTGGGGGGGGGGGCAAGGACAGAGGGTGGGGTGGGAACTGGGAGGAGGGGAGCTATGGGGGAGAAAAAGAGGAACAACTGTAATAATCTGAACAATAAAGATAAATTTGAAAAAAAAAAAAGATCTGGCAAAGCATATTACATGCACCTGCCCCTAAACAGCTGTCTGGTCTCCATTGAGAATCAGCCATGGAGACTCAGTTTATCCACCTGCCCTTGCTATGGGGCTTCCATAGGCCAGCAGCAGGTCTGACACGGGGACCTTGAGAAGATGGGACAACTGCCCTTTTACCTTCTGAATTGCCATGGAGTCTGTCAAAGGAAAGAAACCATCAATGCTCTCAAGCTACAGCCATCTGTCACAAGCGCTCACAGTATAAGACCCTGGGTACAGAGACAGCTGAAACTCATTTCAGTGTTGATCCACCCAAGTGACCGATGAGGCTTGGCCCCAGGGGGCACAGGGCCTGGCCTCAGCATTCACGGAGCCAGTGCTTGGCCCCAGTGCCTTTGTCAGTGAGTTTTCACTCCATTCAGTGGTGCCTAACATTGCCTCCTCCATCCCAATAACCAGAAACCATATTCTCTGCAGAGGAAAAAGTATGAGGAGAATCATTAGCTTTTCTTTTTAAATCTTTGTGGTTACAATGACCTAACTAAAGGGCCTCTGTGAAGTGAGGGTGATGACATGATTGGCTAAGACCTTCCCTGAAGGGAGTGGGTAGTTATCACAGTGGGTCACTGTACTCCACACAAATGGTGACCATCAGGCAAAGGATGCAACTTAGTGAGTAAATGCTTTGGTTTGTCCAGAAAATACCATATATGAACTTTTCTCCAAAGATAGTTGTGGTAGATATTGAGTATTTTGATTATGAGAAATAGAGTTTCTTTGAAGCTTTAGCTGGAGATACATAACAGTGTGGTATCCTACAAGTATCACATGGATTCAGATATTTTTCTATCAAAAACCATTTTTGTAAAGGCTGTCTGTGTTTTTATGCAACTTGAGATAATAAATGTTCTTTATTTTAGAAATAATAAAATAAGAAATAAAAACCTAGACATGTTTATATCTCTTCATGATGAGTCAGTGTTCATTTAAATCTCCCTACATATTTAACTCTTTCCTTCCTCTGTTTTCTTCTTACATCTCAGAACTTCCATATGGGCCAATTTTTCTTCTCTTGGTAGTGTCCAACCTCCAGGATTCTCATCAGTGAGAACTGCCAGGTAATGAATCTCTGTTTAAAATATTTGTGTTCTACTCTGGCCCTAGTTTCACTGCATAGAGACTTCTCGGTTGATAGCTATTGTCTTTGATCATATGGAAGATGTCATGCTGCTGCCTTTTGGTTCCCATAATTGCTGTTGAGAACTTAGCTTTCCAAGTGTTCCTTCTTTGGATGTAACCTATTCCCACCCTTCCCTTGCCCCCTAGAATCTTTGGTTACCTGTAAGAATTTACCACTTGTTTTTTGTTCATATATCAGGCACAATACAATATTCAGAGTCTAGGGCTCCTGTAGGGCCAGGATTTGTAAGTGTGCAGTGTGTTTTCTGCCATGTTATTGTAGCAACTCTGATTTCTTTCTAAGCTCTCAGGATTTCAGGCAAACACTTTGCATCTTAGGCAGCCTGAGATATTGACATTAGTGAAGCACTGTAATTATGACCACTTTGTGTTCTGTTTTTGTATAGCAAAGGTGGGAATATATTGAAGAACAAGTAAAGACTCACACGTGGGGAAGGGGAAAGAATCTCACAGCACAAACTCCCATGTGGGGAGGAGGAAAGAGTCTCATTGAGTTCCTGTTCCCAAGGTTTATAAAGGCTGCAGTTCCTGTGAGAAGTGTTTGTTTTCATGCAACCAGAGTGACAGAAGCTGGTCTTAAGCTAATGTTGGGTGATCCTGGTGCCTAGCAGTAGCTGCCTTCAGAACTGAGATTTACTGTAGTTTTATTTTAAACTATTCTGGTGTTTTGTTTGTTTTGATTTATCCTCATCTGAGGATATTTTCCCATTGATTGTTAGAGAGAGTGGAAGGGAGGGGGAGAAATAGAGAAAGAGAAAGATCTGTGTGAGGGAAACTGTTGCCTCCTGCATGTGCCTCAAGGCCTGGATCCAGCCTGCAACCAAGGTATGTGCTCTAGACCAGGAATCGAACCCGTGACCCTTCAGTCCACACGCTGACACTCTATCCACTGAGCCAAACCCACTAGGGTTAAACTCTACTGGTTTTCAATCAGCTTCACAGGGGCTCTGCACAAAGTGCGCCATCGGGGCCTAAATAACAAATGCACCTGAGGTAAGGATTCACGTATGAGGATAAGAGAATTTCAACTAGGTCTGCAGGACAGCAACTTAGTGCAACTAAATTGCATGTATGAGCTAAGAACTAGTGTGTAAGTTACAATGTGTGTACTGGTGCAGGCTGACTGCCCACTTTCATGCTGTTTCTATGGAGGGGTCAACCCATAGGTTCACATGGTTTATAGAGACTTTTAAAAGTCATTGCCCACATTGTGGTGTCAACTTGGCTAAGGATTTGTTAATTTAGGTAAACTGTAATCTTTCTTTTAGGTGTCTGAGACCTAAACTGTGACTTTGCCTATAGAAGGTGGTAGTGGAACTTTATTAACACACTAACAAAAAGATGTGAGCCTTATAATGAAAACATGGCACATTCTTGGATTGCAGTAGAAAAACACATCAGTGAGCCATTTCAAGGCCAAAGTCCCAAAAAGCAACTTAGAAATCCTGTGCCTGGAGGGTTCATTCTCAAGGAATCAGCTTTGCAAGGAGAAACCAGAGTGGTTTGAAAAGTGTGCTTCAGGAGTGCTATAAGAATAAATGCAGTAGAGTATTAAAAAGAATGGCAATGAAAAAATAAGGTTGGTTTATCTGGAGGAAGCAACAGATTCCCGCATGAGAAAGGCTAAGAGTTTGAGGGTCAGACTCAACAAAGTGAAGGGGCATTGAGCTTTGTAAGGTCAGAATAGACACATGTGGATGATGTGCCTGCTCTGAAACAGGGTTTGGGAAATGGCTTGTGTTTTCATTGTTACTAGATCAGAAAGACTGCTTGGGCCCCATCAAATTGAGTGAGGAAGAGGGGCAGGATCCCAGCTGCCTAGAGTGATCCCTACAGGGTGTGTCTGAAAGCTGCAGAAAGACTCCCTAGTGAGAGCAAGGAGGGCCCTCCAATCACGTAGTGGGACAAAGATGTTAATTGGCTACAGAATATCAGGACAGGTTTGAGAGGGGAAATCAGGATAGATTGGTGTAAACATTCAAAAAATTTGTGACTTTTAAGAAGACCACTCATTGCATGCTGTAACCTGGGGAAAATGCTCTGGAAATTATGGTGAAGATTGGAGGGAAGGTGCAGAAAAGGTGAGCTATAAGGAAGGAAGGGAAAAGGAAAGACTGTCATATTGACTGAGTTATTGGTTTTATTACTGATGTTGGTCTGATGGAATGATCTCTTCTGGGAGGGGTTATCGAATCCAGGAAATTTGATTGTGGACAAAATTTGTTTTAACAGATGCTATTGGTATACTCGAAATCTGCTGTTTTCACAATTCTCACTATGGGAAACTGTAAAAATAAAATCCAAAGCATTATATTAGAAAAAAAATGTCTAAAGCAAATATCAACAAGAAAGAAAAAGAACTCAGATCACAAAGATCATGGACCTACATGGTCGAGAATAAGGAAACCTCTGAGGTGGGTTAACCAGCTAAGTCTTACTGAAACTACTAGTGGAGGAAACGAAAGGGCACAGGCATCAGGCATGAAGGAAGCAGCAGACAGGAAACATGTCTGGAGCAGTGACCCAGAAGGTGTGGGGTGCACTTCTCCAAAAGCAACTTCATTTCAGAACAGGCTATTGGTCTCCCGCTGGAACAGTTCTGGGGACCAAGCATGTGGGAGAACATTCCCTGGGAAACAGGTTTCCCATAGAAATTTCATGGTAAATGGCAGCAACCATTGTGGCTCAGGGCCAAAAGTACTGGTTCATGGGAGAACGTGGAGATTATGTCACAAGATGGAGCCCACACACAATGCAGCATTAAAATGCCAGGAAGCTGGCACTCAGTGGTGAAGTCAAAACTGAAAAACTAAAAAGGCTGAATGGGAAGGACTTCTCAGTTAGGACCAGATACCTGGCACTGCTTCCACTGCAAACATTCAAGAACAAAAGGCAGGAATCTACACCCATAAAAGAGTAACATGCAAATTGGTGTCACTCTGCTAAGCCCACCAGCCAATCAGAGCGATATACAAATTAACCCAACAAAGTTGGCAGTTAATTTGCATACACAGGTGCTGAGCGAAGACTGAAGACAGCCTAGAAGGAAGCCAAGTGCTGCAGAAGGGACCTAACCTCGGAGAAGGGAACAGAGCTGAAGCAGCAGAGAAGGGAGTGAAGAAGCTTCTCTGCTTTGCTTCCACTCAGGAAGCCCTATTCTTCCAGGAATCTTCCTGCAATGGGCCTGTAGTATCTTAAATAATAATCCCTGGGACAGTGAGGGGGAGGGGGGAAAGATGAGTGAATTAGTTCCCTATTACATCTTGTTTGCACATACAGAGTAAATCTCACAGTGTCAAAATTAACTTCTTATGGGAGGATTTTCCCAATCGCTTTTTAAAAAGTGGGATATAGCATAACATTCACTATTTGAAAGTGTACACATCGGTGATTTTTAGTACATTAACTATGTTGCAAAACCATCACCACTTGCTAATTTCAGAATATTCCCATCACATCCAAAAGAAACCCTGTTGTTGTTTTTTAAATTATATTTTTATTGATTTCAGAGAGTAATGGAGAAGGAGAGAGAGAGAGAAACATCAATGATGAGAGAGAATCATTGATTGGCTGCCTCCTGCATGTCCCTTACTGGGGATCAAGCCCGCAACCCAGGTGTGTGCCCTTGATTGGAATCGAACCCAGGACCCTTCAGTCCTCAAGATGATGCTCTATGCACTGAGCCAAACCAGCTGGGGCAGAAACCCTGTTCTTATAAGCAGTCAGTTCTAACTCTCCCCTACTTAATCCCTTGGCGACGACAAATCCACTTTTTATGTATGGATTTGCCTGTTCTCCACATCCTATCTAATAAAAGAGTAATATGCAAATTAGGCATCACTCCGTGACAAAATGGCTTCCCCCATATCCACAAGATGGCCACCCCATGGCCACAAGATGGTGGTGCCCATAGCCACAAGATAGCCACCCCATAGCCACAAGATGGAGGCACCCATAGCCACAAGATGGCGGATCCCAGTCTGGCTCAGCCCTGCCACTGAAGTGGTCAGGCTTGCTAGCAAGGCAGGTGATGGGGGAGGCAGGGGACCTGAGGGGCATAACAGACAATCAGAGGGGGTTGGGGGTTCCCTGCCCAGGCCAAAGGCCTTCACCAGAGGCCTCAGGCATGGACAAGGGTGGAGCCGAGCTGGTGATTGGAGGGGGCAGGAACAGAATGGAGGAGTATGAGGGTGCCCTACCCAGGCATAAGGTCTGGGACAGACGCCTCAGGCCTGGGCAGGGGCAAGGCCGGAGATCGCAGGGGCCTGAGTTCAGCAGAGCCAGCGATCGGAGGGGCTGGGGCGGAGCCTGTGATCATAGGCATCTGGGCACCAGTGGAGCCAGCAAAGCAGGGGTCTGGGGCTCTCCTTCCTAGGCCTGCAGCCATGGCTAGAGGCTGCCAGTGGGGCAAGGGGAGAGCTGGCAATGGCAGGGGGCAGGATCACAGCTGGTGATTGCAGAGGCCTGGGTTCTCTGAAGCTGGCGATCGGAGGAGCTTGGGGATCCCCTGCCCAGGCCTGCATCCTTGGCCAGAGGTTACAGGCCTGGGCAGGGGTGGAGCTGGGATTGGAGGGGCAGGGGTGGAGCTGGTGATCAGAGTGAACTAACAGAGGAAACACCTTTTCTTACTGCTTATTGGCTAAGCTCCCTGTATGCCACTGGTAATATTCTTAGTAACTTGGGTAATAAAAATCCCTAAAGACGATCTAGGGCTTTCCACCACACTGCTGGAGAAAAAAAATGAAGGTCCACTGCTGGAGGGCTAAGAAATGTCATATCCTGCCCTAGCCGGTTTGGCTCAGTGCATAATGCCTCAGCCTGCTGACTGCAGGGTCTGGGTTCAGTTCTGACCAAGGGCATGCACCTAGGTTGCAGACTCCTTCCTGGCAGGGGTCCAGGTCAGGGCTCATGCAGGAGGCAACCAATCAAAGTGTTCCTTTCACTTTGATGTTTCTCTCTGTTTTTCTCTTCTCTTCTACATTCTCTAAAAATCAATGGAAACATATCCTCAGGTGAGGATAAAAAAGAAATGTCATATCCTATGAAAGACACATCTTGAAAATGCCTGAAGAAAGTTGTCATTTTTTCATGGTGAAGGGACTAGAGTCCATCTGTGTTGATGAAACACGTTGGTGGCTGTGGTGACTGGCAGTGGCTGCAGCAGTGGGGTGATGGAGCTGGTGGCTTCCCCTGATTAGCTTGTTTGCCTCCCACAAAGGGCCTTGTGTAGTAGGTGTCCTGTAAGGACCGGTGTTTAGCCTCCCCAGTCACCTGAGTTGGGCACTCCAGGTGTGCCTCTGTGTTAGCTGTTTCAGTGCTCTGTTGTAGTTGACCCTTGACCTCCAGGCCTACCACTTGGGAGGATTAACTCCAACTACAGTAGAAAAGCTGCTGTGCAGGAGACACCCATCTGAAGCAGGACGTGCATCCATGAGGCTTTGTTGCTTCCTGAGACGGTGCCTTGAGTGTGTTGCTTGTGGATGAGTAGAGTTGTAATCTAGTATGGACTGAATCTGCCCACCAGGTGCATTGGCTCTGGGGCCTCCCAGAAGGTGCAAAGACAGCCACTGCCTGGGACCACTTTGCAAGAGCTACAGAGTAGTCTGTAGATGGCTGCTACTTGTATTGAGCTTGGAAGTTTCCAGAAGAGGCCAAGCTGCGAAGGAAGGAAGGCTGGTGCTAGTGCCTTTAGGGTTATGTGTCATACTAACTCCAGGTATGCTTGAGATATTTTAGAAAAGTCTGAAGCCTTAGCGAGGGCAGGCTGTTCATATGGAAAAGTCACTGCAAACTGCTTGAGGGGGTCAGAAAATTGGATGGGGTGGGGTCTCAGGGAATCACCAGGGTGAGCCAGGCTGATGGAAACTCAGTTATGGCTGCCAGTCAGTTTTGTGAGGGGGAGATCTCAGCATAGGAATAATGACCCCTGTGAGCACCCTGTCTGGGAGAAAGCACACCCAAGTTCTTGCTTTGATGCCAGACAATCTAGTTCCTCCCTTTATGGCCTTGAATCCCCCCATGCTGCTGCCCTAGTGCTGGACTTCAGAGGGAGTGTGTCTGAGTTAGTTTGTGCGCTGGCCCTTTAAGGGGAACTACCTGGGTCTCTAGTAGCCTCTATGTCACTCAGCCTCAATCCTAGCTGGTTTTTATAGCCCAAGTTATGGGAACTTCTCTTCCCAGCTTGGAATCCTGGGTGGGTGTTTGGTGTGTGGGAAGGACCCCTTGATCCTCATGGGAGGCCTCTGCAGCTGAGATATCCCTTCTGAATAAAAAAATGTCACATGTGATTGTTGGACCAACACGTTCATTGCCTCTGCGCTTCCTATCAGTCTTAATGTGTTCTTTTCATTCAGTCTAATAATTCTAATTCATTCATATGGTGGTATGTATCAAGAATTCATTGTTGTTTTTTTACTGAGCAGTATATCACCCTTGTATGGATACACCACAGTTCATTAACGAATATATTGATGGGCATTTAAGTGGTTCCATTTTTAGCTATTATAATAAAGCTGCTATAAACACTGACATATAGGTTTTTGTATAAACATATTCTTTCATTTCTCTTGAGTAAATGCTTAGGAATAGAATGGTTGGATCATATAATAAGTGTATGTTTGACTGTATTTTCTTAACATGATTTTGGAAGACTGGTGTTATTTTTGCTTACATTATCTAATCTAATAAAAGAGTAATATGCAAATTAGCCATCACTCTGAGACACCTAAACCATGCCCACCAACCAAGCCATGCCCACCTGCCAATCAGAGTGACTATATGCAAATTAACCCAGCCAAGATGGCGGTTAATTTGTATACACAGGCCTGTAGCTAAGACTGAAGACAGTCTAGAAGGAAGCCAAATGCTGTAGAAGAGAGCCAAGCAGCAGAGAAGGGAGGGATTGAGGCAGTGGACACAGGAGGAAGCAAGGCAGCAGAAACTGTGGAAATGGGAGGGAGCAAAGCGGCAGAAAAGGGAGGAAGCGAGGCAGCAGAGAAGGGACCAAAGCCTGCCTCAGAGTGCTTCGCTCCCTTCTCTGCTTCACTCCGGCTCAGGAAGCCCTATTCTTGCAGGAATAGGCTGAGGAAATCCTATTCTTGCAGGAATCTTCCTGCAATGGGCCTCTAGTTATTATAATAATACCAGAGCCCACTGCATGAATTTCAGTAGGCCCCATAGCCCAGCCTGCACCCTCTCCAATCTGGGACCCATTAGACATCCCTCTCACAATCCAGGAGCACTGGCTCCTAATTGCTCACCTGCCTGCTTTCCTGATCACCCCTAACAGCCCTCCCATTCCCGCCAGCCTGATCACTACTAACCGTCTCTGCCTTCTGGCCTAATCGCCCCTAACTGTCCACCCTGCCAACCTGGTTGTATCCAACTGTCCTCCCTGCCAGCCTGGTTGCCCCCAACTGCCCCACCCTGCCGGCCTGGTCACCCCTAACTGACCCCCCCTCCCACTGGCCTGGTTGCTTCTCACTGCCTTACCCTGCCAACCTGGTTGCCCCAACTGCCCCTCCCCCTGCACTGGCCTGGTTGTCCCCAACTGCCTCTCATGCTGGTCTGGACACCCCCAGCTACCACCCTGCCAGCCTGGTCACCCCCATTGTCCCCTCTGCTGCCCTGGTTGCCCCACACAGCCTGCTCTTCAGTTGTTTGGTCATCCCTTACTAACCCCTCTGCCAGCCTGGTTGCCCTACACACTAGGTTGCTACTGTTTGGATGTCCTGACCGAGTTGCATATTACCCTTTTATTAGTATAGATCATTATAACTTCATATATTTTATATTGTATATAATTATGTAAATAGAATTCACTTATGCAAGGCAGTTTTTGATGTAGTTTTCTACTTTGGATGACATTGTTGAAAAGATATATTGCCTAGCTAACACTATTCATGGACACTTTCCAATTTTGTTTACTTTAAAAAGTATTCTGTCTCTTTAAATGTTGTTTGTGTGTGCTACCATTTGGTTTATTACTTCAGACTCGTTAAGGCTTATTTTTGTTCTTCAGCAAATGTTGACCCCACCATGTGGTTTGTGATCTCACACACACTATCTTGCTTTGCATCTCTAGGTCATATATTTGTTAGCTCTCCAGTGACTTTCTGATGATGCTTGTATTCTATTCATGTAAACAAAAAACCTTAACATGGTTGAAGGAATAATAATTTCAATTTAATGAAATGTTGACAATCATGGTTATATATTATGTTTAATTTAGATTTTTCACTATTATTATGGCCAGGTAATATGATAGAAAGGCTTTCATATTTAAGAGTTAAAGGATTTTAGTTTTACAATACAGAAAGTACGACTTGGACAGAGTCCATGAGTAACATTTGTAATTATGCTTGATCTTTAAAAGGAAAAGCATTATATATGTGTACCGTTCCCAGGTTTTTTTTTGTTTTTTTTGTTTTTTTAAATAACAAGGAAAGGCCTAATGGAAATGGTAGGTGCTTTAGGAGAGAATGTAGAGAAATTTAGCAAACAGTTCATATGCTGTCTTAAAATACATAATGGCACATTATTAATGCTTTCTTTCTCTTCTCCCCACTTCTCCTCTCTCTCTAGAAAAAGAAAAAGAAATCAATGAACATGTCCTTGGGTGAAGATTTAAAAAAAAAAAAAAGCAAATGGATAGGGAATATTCAAGGAGTTTCCAAATATGATTAAATAGCCATGTTTGGCTAGAGCAAAAGGTAAGGAAATAGTGGTGGCAGAGATGAAAAAGTATCTAATCTAATAAAAGAGTAATATGCCTCCGCTCAAGGCAAAAAAGTTTCAATTATAGAAGCCACGGAATTGAAGGAAACAGGAGGCTTTGTTGCCTGCCTAGGCAGGCTGTGGCCTCCACTCAAGGCAACAAAATTTCAATTATAGAAGATAAATAAACCCCAGAAACCAGATTCCAGGCAGCCTCGCTGGCACCTTGGGTCAATGGGACCTGTGGCCAGCCTGCAAACAGGCCTCAGCCCCACACTCAGGCTGGCCAGGCACCCCAGAATGGACCCAAACCCTGAAGGGGATGTGGCCAGCCTGAAAACATCCCTCAGCCCCTCACCTAGGTTGGCCAGGCACCCCAGTAGGGATCCAAACTTTGAAGGGGCTGTGGGCAGCCTGATAACAGCCCTCAGCCCCTCACCCAGGCTGGCCACACCCCCATGGGATGAGGGTTTCCACTTGGGGGTTTGGCCAGCCTGCAAACAGTCATCAGCCCCTCACCCAGGCTGGCCAGGCTAGACAGCAGGTGGACATCCCCAAAGGGTTCCAGACTGCGAGAGGGCATAGGCTGGGCTGAGGGACCCTCCTGAGTGCACTAATTTTTGTGCACCGGGCCCCTAGTCTGTATATATAAAAAGCCTAAGTGACTGTCCAACCGTCTGAGCTGCAGTGACTTGGTAGCAGAGGTTTTCAGGTGACACACCCGGAACTAGAGAGGAGGGAGCCCAATTCCAGGGTGTGTCACCTGAGAACCACCCTCTCACAATCCGGGACCCCTTGTGGGGTGTCAGAGAATGAGTTTCGGCCTGATCCCCATAGGCCAGGCTGAGGGACTCCACCTGCCAGAGGGACCCCACTCACTTTGCTGATGCCCTTCAAGCCCCAGCGCCACCACAGGTGTGGCTGGCCAGGGAGGGAATATGGGAGGTTGGCTACAGGTCATGTCTGGCCGGTCTCATCCAGTCCCGCACTGTGGCCACCTTCTAATTAATTTCCTTTCCATGTGCACAAATCCATGCACCACAGCACTAGTTAACAGATAAGGACCAAATATTGGAGGTCCATAAATGCTAAGCTGAAGAAGTTGTTTAATTTGACTTGTCTATTGAGAAATTATTAAACATTTTTAAGTAGGGAAGTGATGGATCACATTAATTTAAGAAAATTAAACTGTTAATCAAGTGCAGGATGGATTAGATGAGAAATTAGGAAATGCTTCAGAAGATGGTGGTTGTGCCCTGGCAGGTATGGCTCAGATGGTTGGGTGTGGTCCAGTGCCCTGAGGGGTTGACAGTTTGATTTCAGGTGAGGGCACATTCCTGGGTTGTGAACTTGATCCCAAGTAGGGGGCATGCATGGGGCAGCCTGTCAATGCCTTCTCCCATCAATGTTTCTCTCTCCATGTCTAAAAATCAATAAAATATTTTTAAAATAAAGAAGATGGTGGTGGCTGTTTGGGTGAAAATATTTGATGGCCCGAACTAGGCTGAGGCAATGGTAACAGAATATTACAAATAAAGAATAGTATTTACTTGGCAACTGATTGAATATGAAACTGAGAAAAAGGTCACACATTATCACCTTGGCAGAAATGAGAATGTGAAATCTAATAATATATATTTAATCCATTGGAAGAGGAAACATGAATAGTCCATTTTAGATCTTTTGAGTTGGACTTTTGGTCTGCCATTTAGATTATCTGCTCTTTGATGACAGAGACTTTCAGACTAGGTTGTTTTTGTTTTTTAACTGAGCTTTAATTTTTTTCTTTATTTTTATTGTTGACACTATTACAGATAATCCCATTTTTCCCCCTCTGACCACCTCCACCAGCATCCCCCTTCCATCTGGCCATCATCCTACTGCTGTCTGTGTCCATGGGTTATACATATATGCTCTTTGCCTATTACCTCCACATTCTTTCATCCAGTCCACCTGTCCCTCTGACAGCTGTCAGACTGTTTCACGTATCCATGCCTCTGATTCTATTTTGTCTGTCAATTTATTTTGTGTGTTACATTCCACATACAAGTGAGATCATATGACATTTGTTTTTCTTTGACTGGCTTATTTCACTTTGTATAATAATCTCTAGGCCCATCCATGCTGTCTCAAAAGGTAAGAATTCCTTCTTTTTTTTACAGCTGCATAGTATTCAATTGTATAAAAGTACCACAGCTTTTTTATCTACTCATCTATTGATAGGCTGCTTCCAGAGCTTGGCTATTGTAAATAATGTTGCTAGGAACATAGAGGTGCATATAGTCTTTTGAATTGATGTTTCAGGATTCTTAGGATATATTTTCCCAGAAGTGGAGTCACTGGGTCAAAAGGCAGTTTCATTTTAAATTCTTTGAGGATATTCCAAACTTATTTCCACAGTGGCTGCGCCAGTCTGCACTCCATGAACAATGCATGAAGATTCCATTTTCTCCACATCCTCACCGGTGCTTGTTTTTTTATTTGACTGGTATAAGATAATATCTCATTGTGGTTTCAATTTGCATCTCTCTGATGATTAGTGACACTGAACATTTTTTCATATGTCTATTGGCATGTCTGTGTCCTTTTTGGAGAAGTGTCTATCTCTGCCTATTTTTAAAAATATGCTTTTATTGATTTAAGAGATAGAGAAAGGGAGAGGGAAGGAGAGAATCATCAATAGAGAGCAACATTGATGTTGAGAGAAAAACATGAGTTGGTTGCCTCCCACACATACTCTGAATGGGGATCCTGCAACCTGAGTATGTGTCCTGATTGTGACTCGAACTAGCAACCTTTCTGTGCATGGGAGTATGCTCAACCAACTGAGCCACACCGACCAAGGCCCTTTGCCTATGTTTAAATTGGATTGTTTTTCTTCCTGGTGTTGAGTTCTATAATTTCTTTAAATATTTGGGAAATTATCATATGTATTTTTGCCCACTATGTTCTCCCATACTGTGGGTTCACTTTTCATTTTATTGATCATTTCTTTTGCTGTGTAGAAGCTATTTAATTTGATGTAGTCCCACTTGTTTATTTTTTCTTTCTTTCCCTTGCCTTAGGAGACATATAGGCAAAAATATTGCTACAAGAGATGTCTGAAATTTTATTGCCTATGTTTTCTTGTAGGACTTATGGCTTTGTGGCTTTCATTTAAGTCTTTTATTCATTTTGAGCTTATTCTTGTGTTTGTGGTCTGGTTTAATTTTTTTTATCTTTATTGTTAATATTACAGTTGTTCCTCTTTTTTCCCCCCATAGCTCCCCTCCCCCCAGTTCCCACCTCACCCTCTGCCCTTATCCTCCCCCACTGTCCTCATCCATAGGTGTACGATTTTTGTCAAGTCTCTTCCTACACCCCCAACTCCCTTTTCTCCCTGTGAATTGTCGTTCCACTCCCTTTCTATGCCCCTGATTCTATTCTATTCACCAATTTATTCTGTTCATCAGATTTTTTTATTCACTTGATTTTTAGATTCACTTGCAGATAGATATGTATTTGTTGTTCATAATTTTTATTTTTACTTTTTTTTCTTCTTCCTCTTCTCAAAGGATACCTTTCAGCATTTCATATAATGAGAAGGCAAACCCCTGTTTTGTAAAAACTGCTATTTGGAATTCTCTGCTGTTTCTCTTATTCTAAAAGATAACTTTGCTTTTTAGCCAGCCTTAGTCTGCTCGAATAATGAGGATAATAAATTTAGCTGTCTGACCTTGTAGGCCAGAGACTAGATAAGCCCATACCCTCAATGCCATGCCAGGTGCATTTTTTAATTGGATAGAATTGTATAGTTTTCAAGGCTAGCAGCGAGATAACCACTAACTGCACAGAGGGCTGGCTCCTTAATAAAAAGGGGGAAGTTCTGCTTGTAGGCTTGCTTAGAATTTGAATTCATTTTCTCTAAGCCCACCGTGGTGAATAAAGTGTAACTCCAAACTCTCCTGCATTGTTTGATTATTCCGATTCTCTGTAACATAATTTGGTGCTTTGGCCCGGAAAACCAACCCATCCTTGGCTTTTTAGCCTCTGGTGGGGGGACCGGGTCTGGGGCCCGGGGGCGTTGGACAGGCCTTCAGGAGGCGCCGCTCTGCTGAATTAGCAGAATTAAACTGGGGGACTCTGGACGCTCCCGGACCTCAGCCCAGGACCCGGCCAGCATCTGGAGAGAGTGGACAGACACTTCTGGACCTGTCCACAGAATCGGTAAGGTAGGGGCCCCGTCAGTTCAGCCCACTCCAAGTGAGTGGAAGGGGAGACTGATCACCTCCCTGGAAGCCATAGGGCTTCCTCAGGCAAATCAGGAATTGGGTGGATTGTTGGTTAAACTCTGAGTGAATGTCTGGTGAAAGTGCGTGAGTGTGGAGGGAGGGGGCCTGCCCTCTCCTCTCCTTTGTGTGGCTCCATGACCTCGGTTACGGAGTCCGAGTGGGTCCCAACCTGTGGTTCCGCGATTTGTCATAAGGCATAACGGTGACTCACCCCCACGTGGAGGTGACCAGGCTCGGGGTTTATATGGGTGCACCTTAGCTAAGACGAATCTAAGCTCCTAAGGGATGCGGCCAGGTGGGCATCTGAGTGAGGATCTGTGAAAATAGGTCACCCTTTCCCTTGTCTGTCTCACGCCACCGATCATCATGGGGTCGGGACAGAGTAAACCCACTGTTCTTAATTACATGTTGAAAAATTTTAAAAAGGGATTTGCTGGAGATTATGGAATTAAAATGAATTCTGAACCACTGAGGAAATTCTGTGAAGTGGAATGGCCAGCCTTTGAGGTTGGCTGGCCCTCAGAAGGCTCTTTAGATGTAGGATTGGTCAGGGCAGTGTGGAATGTAGTCACAAGAGATCCAGGACACCCAGATCAGTTTCCCTACATAGACAGCTGGTTGGAAATTGCTCAAACCTTGCCACCTTGGGTCCGGTTCTGTGTGTGCAAGAAGGGACAGAATAAGGTTTTAGTAGCAGGAGTGAAGAGGCAGGCAGGGCAGGAGCAGGCTAAGGAGAGGCAGGCAGGGCAGGAGCAAGCTAAGGAGAGGCAGGCAGGGCAGGAGCAGGTCCCTCAGAAAGAAGTTCAACCCCCTATTCTTCTGGACTCTTCCGAGGAAGTTCTACCAGTGTTACCACCTCCATATGTTAGCACCAAGTGCCCCCTCTACTAGCCTGGAAGATCCGGAAAGTCTGGAAACACCGCCTCCCTCCATCTCCCCTCCACCAGGCTCTCCAGAGCCAGTTGGGCGGCGCTTGCGTTCAGCCGATCAAGGGCCCAAACAACGGCCGGTACATCAGATGCCTCTCAGGGAGATTCGGGGTGCCCAAGAGCTTGGTGAAGATGGCACCTTACAGGAAGGAAGGCCGGTCTATTATTATCAGCCCTTTACCACAACTGACATTCTGAATTGGAAGCAACACACCCCAGCTTATTCTGAAAAACCTCAGGCCATGGTAGATCTCCTAGAAATGATCTTCCAGACCCAGAAGCTCACCTGGGTGGACTGCAAGTAGCTCCTTTTTGCATTCTTTAACACTGAGGAGCGCATGAGAGTGATGACAGAGGCTCAGAAGTGGCTCTAGACCCAGGCCCCGGCAGGGACATTAGACACAGACAGATGGGCCAGGGAGGCCCTCCCTGGTGGGGAACCTAATTGGTCCCCAAACTCAGAAGACGGAAAGACCAGGCTAGAAAGATATAGGCTGGCTTTCCTCCAGGGGGTCAGGGCTGGAGCCAAGAAGCCTACCAATATGGCTAAAGTCTCGGAGGTTTTCCAGAAGCCTGATGAAAGCCCAGCAGCTTTCTATGAGAGACTGTGTGAGGTATATCGGATCTACACTCCCTTTAACCCTGAGGCCCCGGACACTCAAACCATGGTAAATGCTGCTTTTGTAGGCCAAGCCCAGCCTGATATCAGGAGAAAATTACAGAAGATGGAAGGGTTTGCAGGAAAAAATGCTAGTGAACTGCTAGAGATAGCCAACAAGGTTTTCATCAACTGAGACAGGGCAGCCAAAAAGGAGGAAGAAAAGAGAATGCAAAAAAAGGCCAATGTGACAACGGCGGCTTTCAGAGGTTCAGGCCCCCAGGCAGCCCAGAAAGGAAGAGCAAATCTAAGACGGGACCAGTGTGCCTACTGTAAGGAAACAGGGCACTGGAAAAATGAATGTCCCAAACGGCGAAGCAAGAAGATGGGGTCCCCTTTTCCACCCAGTCGCTACCAGTCAGAACCGCCTGAAGCAGACCTTATTGGGCTGGCAGCAGCTGACTCTGACTAGGACAGACCGGGCTCTTTTCAGCTGGGCCCCCAAGAGCCCATGGTCAGAATGAAAATTGGGGGCCAGACTGTGGACTTTATGGTTGATACAGGAGTGGAGCACTCAGTAGTCACACAGAAAGTAGCGCCTCTCTCAGGGAAGGAGGTCACCATTATTGGAGCTACGGAGGATCAGACCCGTAGACCATTCTGCCAGCCTCGCCGATGCCAACTTGGCAGCCACCGAGTAATTCATGAATTCCTGTACTTGCCAGACTGTCCAGTACTTCTGATGGGTAGAGACCTTTTATCCAAAATGGGGGCAGAGATCACTTTTGCTCCAAATGGCTCAGCACAGCTTCGCCTAAGTGAGGAGACTTCTCCAATGATCCTGTCCTTAGCAGTGCCCCGGGAGGAAGAATGAAGACTTTATACCCCTCAGTCAAAGGCCTCACCTTTAGAACCTGAATTAGAGAAAGAATTCCCGCTGGTCTGGATAGAAGGAAATCCCCCTGGCTTGGCCAAAGACCATGCCCCGATATTAATTGACTTAAAGCAAGGGGCACAGCCTGCCAAAATCCACCAATATCCAATTCCACGGGAGGCACGCCTAGGAATACAGGTCCACTTAGACCGGCTGCGTCAGTGGGGACTCCTTAAAAGATGTCAGTCACCATGGAATACTCCCCTCTTGCCTGTCAAAAAGCCTGGGACTAATGACTACCGCCCAGTACAGGATTTACGGGCTGTTAATGAAGCTGTTATAACCCTGCATTTGGTGCTGCCAAACCACTACACACTTCTAGGACTTATTCCATCAGAAGCGGAATGGTTTACATGCCTAGATCTGAAAGATGCCTTTTTCTGCCTCCGATTGGCCCCCTGAGCATGATTGCCTAGAAGTCCTAGAGGAGGTTTATTCCAGCCGGCCAGACCTAACGGATAGGCCCCTGCCTAACCCTGACTTGGTGTTGTTCACAGATGGCAGCAGCTTCTTAGATGAAGGAAAAAGACGAGCTGGATGCGCAGTGGTATCAGACTTTGAGACGATTGAAGCACAGGCCCTGCCTGAAGGATGGTCAGCAGAGAGCAGAACTTTGGGCCCTTGCCAGAGCCTTAGAACTCAGTAAGGATAAGCGTGCCAATGTTTACACTGATTCACGTTATGCCTTTGCTACCCTGCATATTCATGTGGCTATATACAAGGAAAGGGGGCTCCTGACAGCAGGAGGAAAAGGAATCAAAAATCAAAATGAGATTTTAAAGTTACTAGAAGCAGTTTGGGAGCCTAAAGAAATAGCTGTCATTCATTGCAAAGGTCATCAGAAAGGGAAGACTCAGTGTCAGAAGGAAACCAGCGTGCTGACGCCGCAGCAAAGCAGGCTGCCAAAGGACAAGCGGCACCAGTATGGATCATGTTGGCCCCCCGAATTACCTGGACCTCCAAAGTACACTCCGCAGGAGGAGGAATGGGCTCAGCAAGAAGGGGCCAAGAGGACAAAGGAAGGCTGGTGGATACTCTCAGATCATAGGGTCTATGTCCCAGAACAGTTAGCTCATAAGGTAGTCAGTCCTCCAGCAGCATGAACTTACTCATTTAGGAAAGACTGCTCTAGAAGCTTTGTTAGGCAGATATTACCTAATTTCCCATCTTCCCTCCTCGTGTGCCTCAGTCTCTCAGCACTGCCTCCTTTGTGCTCAGAACAATGCCAAACAGGGTCCTGTGGGACTGATAGGAGTCCAGCGCTGCGGGCAAGCTCCCTTTGAGGACTTAGAAGTAGATTTCACAGAAGTAGGGCCTAGCAGAGGAAATAAATACCTACTAGTCTTTGTTTGTACTTTTTCAGGCTGGGTAGAGGCATATCCGACTCCTACAGAAAAGGCGAGAGAAGTCACCAAGGCATTGCTGAAGGATATAATTCCACAGTATGGAATGCCTCTGACCATAGGGTCTGATAATGGCCCAGCCTTTGTAGAAGAAATAGTACAACAGGTAACCAAGGCTTTAGGAATTAGATGGAACCTACATACAGCTTACAGGTCTCAGAGTTCAGAGAAAGTAGAGCGCATGAACCGGACTCTAAAGCAGGCTATGGCTAAGCTATGCCAGGAGACAAACTTACCCTGGACAGATATCTTGCCTCTTGTACTCCTGTGAGTATGCTGTGCCCCGAGGGCCAGGGTGGGTTTCTCTCCCTTTGAAATTCTGTATGGTAGACCCCCTCCCTTAATTCGACCAAAGGGAGATTTGGGGGAAATAGGAAACTTAGAAATCCAGAAGCAACTACAAGGACTTGGAAAAACTGTTTTTGAGATTCACAGGTGGGTTACTGACTGACTGCCCATCTCTCTAGGAACAGCTGTACATCCTTATAAACCTGGAGACCAGGTTTGGGTAAAAGACTGGAAAAAAGAGCCCCTTAAGCCAATTTGGAAGGGACCCTATCCAGCTCTCAAGATTGCAGGAACAACTGGATTCACCAGCCAAGTGATGCCCAGCCTGAGTGGAAGGTGACCTCTGACCAAAAACACCCCCTGCGGATCACCCTCAGGAGAACAACGGGCCTGGCTGATCGACCTGCTCCAAGGAATTCAGAAAGGCCTTGCTGAATTCTTCCTATACTAATCTTTCTTTCTTATCTTCTTTTAAAGGCAAAATGCTCTGGTATTTCTGGATAATTACTGTTTTTATCTTTCTAATAATTCTCATTTTGTCTTTTTATGAGTGCCACCGGAACCCAAGGCTAGTCCCAGGAGGAGAGCTCTTCTGCCCTTGCTGGAACACAGAGGCACCATAAAATTACTGCTTCCTACCTAGCTCCTAAGATAAACATTGCCCCCAATAATCAGTCCTTACCTGTCCCGGTAACATACCATATCCAATACAAAAGAGCAGTCCAGCTAATCTCTTTCCTTATAACACTTGGCATTTCAGCAGGGGTTAGCACTAGAATAGGGGGATTGGCAACTTCCCTCTCCTACTATCAGAGTCTATCCAAAGATCTTGCTGACAGTTTGGAGGAAATTGCTCCAAGTATTGTTGCAGTACAGGATCAGATTGACTCACTGGCAGCCATCACTCTCCAGAATCGAAGAGGACTAGACCTTCTCACAGTGGAGAAAGGGGGGCTGTGCCTGTTCCTTGAGGAAGAATGTTGTTTTTATGCTAACCAGTCTGGTATTGTAAGGGATGGGGCCAAGAAACTAGCAGAATGAGCTTCAAAAATAAGACAGGAGTTATCTAAGACCTGGACTGCATGGGGGGGTGGTCTGGAAATGGCTCCTTCCACTGACAGGGCCACTGTTAATGCTACTCATAGCCATAACCCTAGGACCATGTCTTCTAAATCTGTTAACTCGCTTTATCTCATCCCGTCTAGATGCCTTTAAACTTCAGATGATCCTGCAAGCCAGAAGAATTCCCTACCAACCTCTCCAAGAGGAAGAAACGGGATGTTAACCCTTTGGACGCCGTCCCTTTCCAGCAGAAAGTAGTCCAAGAGAAAGTAGTCAAAGAGATTCGACACCCCTGTTCACCATAACATCCCGTGGTTATTGTACCACAAGGCTGAAAAGCTTGTGGGACAAAGGGGGGAGGGGAATGAGAAGGCAAACCCCTGTTTTGTAAAAACTGCTATTTGGAATTCTCTACTGTTTCTCTTATTCTAAAAGATAACTTTGCTTTCTAGCCAGCCTTAGTCTGCTCGAATAATGAGGATAATAAACTTAGCTGTCTGACCTTGTAGGCCAGAGACTAAATAAGCCCATACCCTCAATGCCATGCCAGGTGCATTTTTTAATTAGATAGAATTATATAGTTTTCAAGGCTAGCAGCGAGATAACCACTAACTGCACAGAGGGCTAGCTCCTTAATAAAAAGGGGAAGTTCTGCTTATAGGCTTGCTTAGAATTTGAATTCATTTTCTCTAAGCCCACCGTGGTGAATAAAGTGTAACTCCAAACTCTCCTGCATTGTTTGATTATTCCGGTTCTCTGTAACAAAAATACTGGTTGGGTGGTGATGAACTCCTTTAGCTTTTTCTTGTCTGTGAAGCTCTTTATCTGATCTTCAATTCTGAATGATAGCTTTGCTGGGTAAAGTAATCTTGGTTGTAGGTTCTTGCTATTCATCATTTTGAATATTTCTTGCCACTCCCTTCTGGCCTGCAAAGTTTCTGTTGATAAATCAGCTGACAATCGTATGGGTGCCCCCTTGTAGGTAACTGACTGCTTTCCTCTCATTGCTTTTAAGGTTCTCTCCTTGTCTTTTGCTGTTGGCATTTTAATTATGATGTGTCTTGGTGTGGTCCTCCTTGGGTTCCTTTTGTTTGGGGTTCTCTGTGCTTCCTGGACTTGCAAGTCCATTTCTTTCACCAGGTAGGGGAAGTTTTCTGTCATTATTTCTTCAAATAGGTTTTCAATATCTTGCTCTCTCTCTTCTTCTGGCACCCCTATAATTCTGATGTTGGTATGCTTAAAGCTGTCCCAAAGACTCCTTACACTATCTTCATATTCTTTGATTCTTTTTTCTTTTTGGTTTTCCAACTGGGTGTTTTTTTTCTTCTTCATAATTCATATCTTTGACTTGATTCTTGCAATCATCTAGTCTGCTGTTGGACCTCTGTATATTATTTTTTATTTCAGTGAGTGTATGCTTAATTTCTAGCTGATCCTTTTTCATATCCTTGAGGGTCTCACTAAATTTATCGGCAGTCTCTAGAATATTCTTGAAAAGCTTTATAACCATGGTTTTGAACTCTATATCCAGTCATTTGCTTTCATCCATTTCTGTCATTTCTTTGTCTCTGCATTTTGGCTGCTTTCCTGTGTTGATAGAGTGGCTTTCTGTGCTAGGTGTCCTATAGGGCTCAGTGGCTCAGTCTCCTCAATTACCTGAGGTGGACACTCTTGGTGCATCCCTTTGTGGGCTTTGTGCACTGTCTTATTATAGCTAAGCCTTGATTGTTATTGGTTTCACTGAGAGGAATTGACCTTCAGGCCACTTGGCTGTGAAAATCAGCTGTGTCTATTGTGGGAAAACTTCTATGCTGGAGACACCCTTATGGGGCAAGACTTGTTTCAGTGGGGCTTTGGTGCCCGCTGAGTCTTCCCCCTGAGTGCGTCCTTTATGAGGCTGAAGAGTTGTAGACTGGGTGGTCCCTCTCTGACCATTGGGTACACAGTCTCTTGGAACTCTAAGGAGGTGCTATTTTAGCTTCTGCCTGGGGTTTCCCAGCCTTTTATATGCAAAAGCCTCTGCATGCAGCTTGGGTGGGGTGGGATTTCAGGGAATCTACAGGGCGGAGCATCCAGCTATGGCCAATTCTCAGCCATGCCCTAAGAGGCACCGAGTCTCAAGCTGCTCTGGAGTTCCTCCTAGTGCCAGATACTGCCGGACGGTGCCAGATGGTGCCAGACAGTCCAGCTCCTCCTCGCATGATTCTGAGTCCCCAGAAACTCACCTTGAATTGGAGTTCAGAGCTGTTGGGAGCTTGTGCCTCCCTCCAGTACGAAATGCTGCCAGCCCTTTCTGCAAGCCCCTTCGTGCACACCTCTGTACCTCTGCACTTAATTTTCGCACCTCCTCTGCATCTCAGTCTCTTTCTAGTTGTAGAATTTCCACTCAGCCAGCCTTCCTGTGGGTCTGGGTGGTGTCCGTTTTTTCTTTTTGTTGTGGTTTTGAAATGGTTGTGCGCAGCAGCAATTCCAGTGTTCACCTATGCCACCATCTTGGTTTCCCCATCTAGTTTAGTTTTTTTTGCATGTACCTCTTCAACGTTCCCAACACCCTTTATTAAAGAGACTAGGAGCCCGGTGCACAAAAATTTGTATACTCGGGGGGTGTCCCTCTTGCAGTCTGGGACACCTCGAGGGAGATGTCCACATGCTGGCATGCCTGGCCAGCCTGGGTGAGGGGCTAAGGGCCATTTTCAGGCTGCCCATAGCCCCTTCAGGGTTTGTGCACTGGGGGGCGGGAGGGCTGGTGAGTGCAGGCCTGGACGTTTCCCACCAGAGGGCCCACGATCGCACACCCCTGGTGGGCCCCCACTGCTGAGGGGACACACCTGGTGCAGAGCTGGGTGGTGAGCCAGGGGTGAACGCTGGTGCAGGATCCCTCCATGAGGCCCTGCTGCTGAGCAAACACACCTGGGGTGGAGCCGGGCAGCGGACTGGCTTCAGATTCTCCGCACTGTGCAGCAGACGCTCTTGCACGCCCTGTGGAGGCCTCTGGGGGGTGGATGAAGGTAGCGGACCCTGGATGGGTGCTCCTGTACGCCCCCGCGGAGGCCCCCAGGGCAGAGCCAGGCAGCAGACCCAGGACAGACATTCCTGGACACCCCGCGGAGGCCCCCAGGGGGAAAAGCCAGGCAGCAGACCCAGGATGGCTGCTTCTGGTTGCCCCGAGGAGGTCCCAGGCTGGACCCCCTTCTCACTGAGCTGACACACCTGGCACAGCTATGCCGGCTGAAGAGGCTCCCAGTGCAGAGCTGCCCTGCCAGCCTCCATGTTGGCTGAGTTAATTTGCGTACAGCCACTCTGATTGGCTGGTGGGCGTGGCCATGAGCAGAGGCTCAGCCAGCCTAGGCAGGCAGTTGCAACAGAATCCTCTGGTTTGCTCTAGCTCCATGGCTGTTGGCCTCCATCTTGGCTGGGTTAATTTGCATACAGCCGCTCTGATTGCCTGGGAGGCATGGCTTGGCTGGTGGGCATGGCTGTGAGCACAGGCTCAGCCAGCCTAGGCAGGCAGTTGCAAGAGAAGCCTCTGGTTTGCTCTAGCTCCATGGCTGTTGGCCTCTATCTTGGCTGGGCTAATTTGCATACAGCCGCTCTGGTTGGCTGGGAGGCCTGGCTTGGCTGGTGGGCGTGGCTTAGGTGTCTCAGGTAATGGTCAATTTACATATTATGCTTTTATTGTATTAGATTGTCTTTACCCCATTGTACATTCTAAAACATTCAAACACATGGAGGCTAAGTAGCATGTTATTAAACAATGAATGGGTTAAGAATGAAATTAATGAAGAATTAAAAATTACCTGGAAATAAATGAAAATGAATACACAACAACCCAAAATCTACGAGGCACAGTGAAAGCAGTCCTGAGAGGGAAGTTTGTAGCATTACAGGACTATTCTAACTCAAGCAGCAAGAAAAATCCCAAATAAACAAGCTAACCCAACATTTATAAGGACTAGAAAACCAACAACAAACAAAGCCCAAAGTAGAAGGAAGGAAATAATAAAGATCAGAGTGGAAATAAATAACATAGATCAATAATACTAAGAAATGCTTCTGTGAAAAGATAAAATTAACGCATCTTTAGCCAGATTCATCAAGAAACCTAAAATAAACAAAATCAGAAATGGAAGAAAAGAAACAACTGACATCACAGAAATACAAAGGATTGTAAGCAAATACTATGAAGCACTATATGTCTACAAATTGGACAAACTGGGCAAAATGGGTAAATTCCTAGAAATATACAAACTTCCAAAACCGAAGTAGGAAGAATCAGAAAACCTGAATAGACTTATTACAACTAATGAAATTAGAACAATAATCAAAATACTTCAGGCAAGCAAAGGACCTGGATCAAATGAATTCACAGGCAAGTTTTACTGAACATTCAAAGAATAACAAACACCTATCCTTCTCAAAGTATCCTAAAAAATTCAGGAAGAGGGAAGACTGTTTTTAAAAATATATTTTATTAATTTTTTACAGAGAGGAAAGGAGAGGGATAGAGAGTTAGAAACATTGATTTTAGAAACATCGATCAGCTGCCTCCTGCACAGCCCCTACTGGGGATGTGCCCACAACCAAGGTACATGCCCTTGACTGGGATCGAACCTAGGACCCTTCAGCTTTCAGGCCAACACTCTATCCACTGAGCCAAACTGATCATGCAGGAGGGAAGACTTTCAAACTCTTTCTATGAGTCCAACATTATTCTAATTCCAAAACCAGATAAAGACTACAAAGAAAGAAAATTATAAACCAACTAGGGGCCTGGTGCACAAAAATTTGTGCACATGGCGGGGGGTAGGGGGAGGAGTTCCCTCAGACTGGCCTGTGCCCTTTCGCAGTCTGGGAACCCTCAGGGGATGTCCACCTGCTGGCCTAGGCCCGATCCCTTGGGAATTGGGCCTAAGCTGGCAGTCAGACATCACTCTGGGAGTCCAGGAGCCCTCAGTGGATGTCCATTTGCCAGTGAGGAGCAGCCCTCAGCTGCAGTCAGACATCCTTAGCACTGCTGAAGAGGCAGGAGAGGCTCCCACCACCACCGATGTACTAGCAGCCATCAGCCTGGCTTGTGGCTGAGCAGAGCTCCCCCTGTGGGAGTGCACTGAGCACCAGGGGCAGCTCCTACATTGAGTGTCTGCCCCCTGGTGGTCAGTGCGTGTTATAGTGACCAGTCATTCCTGGTGGTTCTGCTGTTAGGGTCAATTTGAATATTACCCTTTTGTTATATAGGACAGAGGCCTGGTGCATCGGTGGGGACCAGCAGGTTTGCCCTGATGGGTGTCCCCAGTTAGGGTGGGGGTCCTGCTAGGGTGCCTGGTCATCCTGGGTGAGGGGCTGAGGGCCATTTTCAGGCTGGCCACATCCCTTCTGGAACGGGGGTCCTGCTGGGATGCCTGGCCAGCCTGGGTGAGGGGCTGATGGCTGTTTGCAGGCTGACCACATCCCCTTCAGGGTGAGAGTCTCTGCTGGGGTGCCTGGCCAGCCTGGGTGAAGGGCTGAGGGCCGTTTTCAGGCTGCCACAGCCCCTTCAGGGAGGAGGGTCCTGCTGGTGTACCTGGACATTCTGGGTGAGTGACTGATGGCTGTTTGCAGGCTGGCCATATCCCCTTCAGGGTGGGGATACCTAATGGAGTTCCTGGTCAGCCTGGGTGAGGTTCTGATGGCTGTTTGCAAGGTGGCCACAGCCCCCAGCCACCCAAGCTCCCAGCGAGGCTGGCTGAAAGCAGGTATCTGGGGGTTATTTATCTTCTATAATTGAAACTTTGTTGCCCTGAGCAGAGACCACAGCTGGCCTAGGCTGGCAGCTTCCTCCATCACCCGGGCAATGAAGCCTCCTGCTTGCTCTAGCTCTGTGGCTGCTGGCCGCCATCTTGGTTGGGTTAATTTGCATATAGTTGCTCTGATTGGCTGGTAGGTGTGGCTTGGGATATAGTGGAGTGATGCAATTAGCATATTACTCTTTTATTAGATTAGATATCTCTGATGAATATAGATATTAAAATCCCTAAGAAAATATTATCAAATGGGACACAGAAAAGGAAAAGAATGTTTTCCACTTAATCATGTGAAAAACCTCTCTATCCCTATCTTTAAAAAAAGTCAGTTCTTTGAATTATCATACATTTACAAGTATAAGACTCCCTTTGTATTCACAAAGTGCATCAAATTTAAGTAGCATAATATGTTCCGTTTTTGAAGCTGCTCCACTAGTTATCTTTATCCTATGGGGCAGTAGTTTGTATAAGGAAATCATGGTACATTCACCTATCAGGATATGTTTTAAATACATTATAAATACTTAACAGAGAATTTTTCTTCTCATAGTAAATGAAGGTGCTCGATCATTAATCTGAAGATTTTAACCTTGCCCTAGACACATGTTAGTTAAAATCATTTTTTGTCAACACATATTACTTATTTTCTTGAATTCTGAAACCATTAAATTGCCTCAACTTGCAAATTAGCTTCATACAGATGAAACTTAAAGTGTTATGAAAATTCCTGTATTCCTACTCTCCTGAAAATGTGCATACCTACTGATTTACCATGTTCACTTTTTACTGTAGGTTAAGGGTAATAGACTACAAAGTATTTTAAACTTTACTCCCACTTGTAAAAAGATCTGCTGTAGAGAAGTTTATTTGATTTATCTGAGCAGTCTAAAAATAATTTTTTTGGACCTGTATTAGCTTATTGCAAAAGTCTTCCTAAACAACCAAAGAGTGGTCTGGCAATCCAATATGCCATAAAACATGATTCTTACATTTTGTAACTAAATAACCACCTTCAATTGCTCAAATTCTACAATTGGTAAAAGTGCCAATATATTATCCCTACTACATTATTCAAAGGGGAAAAGTATCAAAATTCATAAAGAGATTTCATAACAAATAAACTTTTTAATGTATTTGTGTATGCTTCTTTGGCTTAGAAGAAATAAAATCCCAATGAGAAAAATAACTCTACGTTATTAAAACATTGTACATAGCTCTTCCTAGAAACATGTTTGAAATAAAATTAATTTTTGTCCAAATAGTGTGAAGAATATATCTTATAACACTTTTTTTTTTGCTTTAGTAATTACTTTGGACATATTTAATAGGGCAAATGCTCTTATTAGCACATCAAAAACACAATGAAAAAGAGCAGAGATTTAAAATGAAATAAAACTCCATTGATAATTTTCACCTTTAAAGTTCCTTTCACAGTGAATGAATAAAAAAATTATTCACAAAGTAACTACTGATTTATGATGATGCGTATATGGAAATTGTTTCTGCATTATCATGAAAAGATGACATGTATTTACTTAAATAGTTTATTATAAAAGTGAGAAAGCGAGACCCTCCTATGTATACAGAAATTATGTGAAAGTTAGAAATAAAATGCACTGGTGTCACATGACTAGGGGAAAAAAGCTTGATGCATACATATAGTGGTTCATTCAAAAGCATTTATAAATCCAAGTGATTTTTTTCAAAAGAATTCACCATTTGGCCATGGCTGGTGTAACTCACTGGTTAGAGCATTGGCCCATACACTGAAGGTTTGTATGTTCAATCCATGGCCCTAGTTGGGGTGCCTCTAGGAGGCAACAAATCAATGTGTTTTTCATAACGATGCCTCCCTCTCCCTCTCTCTCTCTCTCTCTTTCTCTCTCTCTCTCTCTCCCTCCCTCCCTTCCTCCCTCCCTCTTTTGCTCTATCTCCCTCCTTTCTCTCAGAGGTGCTTGCAGTGATTACTGAGGGACGCTGAGATCTGGGGCCTCTTAGAGTAGGGCTGAAGATCAGTCATAGCTATTTGCTCCACTCTGTTGATTTCCTGAGACCCTGCCCCACCCAAGCTTGAGCAGAGGCTTTTGTATATGAATGGCCTAGCCCTTTGCAATCTAAAATTACTTAACAAACTGCAGCTGGATCACAGAGACCCAGAACATCCAAAAGAAGGCTCAAGGCTCCACAGCAGCTTGCATTGCTTCACAGCTGGGTCTCATCTGGCACCTCCAAAACCCAAACAAATAAGAGGAATCTGCATATCCCTCTGTAGCTCCTGCTGGGTAGCCTCAGGCAGAGGCTAAATTAGCATGTCCTTAGAGATCTAAGAACCAGTGTACCCAGTGGTCAGAGTGGGACCATCCAGACTACAACTTCTCAGATTCATAAGGGACACACTCAGGAGGCAGACTCAGTGAGCACCAAAGCCCCACTGAAGTAAGCCTTACCCCATAAGGGTGTCTCCAGCACAGAAGTTCCCCCACCATAGACACAGCTGATTCTCACAGCCAGTTTTCCTGGAGGTCAATTCCTCCCAGTGATACCAACAACAATCAAGGCTTAACTACAACAAGACAGTGCACAAAGCCCACTAAGGGGTACACCAAGAGTGTCCACCTCAGGTAATTGGGTAGGCTGAGCCACTGAGCCCTATAGGACATCTAGACAGAAGGACATCTATCAACACAGAGAAGCAGCCAAAATGTGAAGAAACAGGCTACAAATGACAGAAATGGAGGAAAGCAAATGACAGTTCAAAACCATGATTATAAGGTTTTTCAAGAATTTTCTAAAAGTGCCCAAAAATTTAGAGAGACCCTTGATAAATCTAGTGAGAACCTTGAGGATATGAAAAAGGACCAACTAGAAATTAAGCATACACTGACTGAAATAAAGAATATTATACAGAGATCCAACAGCAGACTAGAGTATGGCAAGAATCAAATCAAAGATTTGAAATTCACAGAAGCAAAAAACACTCAACTGGAACAGCAAAAAGAAAAAAGAATCCAAAAAATATGAAGATAGTGTAAGGAGCCTCTGGGACAGCTTCAAGAGTACCAACATCCGAATTATGGGGGTGCCAGAAGAAGAGAGAGAGCAAGATATTGAAAACCTATTTGAAGAAATAATGACAGAAAACTTCCCCTGCCTGGTGAAAGAAATGGACTTGCAAGTCCAGGAAGCACA
This sequence comes from Murina feae, assembly GCA_004026665.1. Classification (NCBI taxonomy): domain Eukaryota; kingdom Metazoa; phylum Chordata; class Mammalia; order Chiroptera; family Vespertilionidae; genus Murina; species Murina feae. Next base: position 29,050 of record PVJC01014600.1, read on the forward strand.
GAGAATCCCAAACAAAAGGAACCCAAGGAGGACCACACCAATTAAAATGCCAACAGCAAAAGACAAATAGAGAATCTTAAAAGCAGCAAGAGAAAAACATTTAGTTATCTACAATGGAGTACCCATATGATTGTCAGCTGATTTCTCAACAGAAACTATGCATGCCAGAAGGGAGTGACAAGATATATTCAAAGTGATAAATAGCAAGAACCTACAACCAAGACTATTTTACCCAACAAAACTATCATTCAGAATTGAAGGTCAGATAAAGAGCTTCACAGATAAGAAAAAGCTAAAGGATTTTATCACTACCAAACCAGTATTATATGAAATGCTGAAAGGTATTCTTTAAGAGGAAGAAGAAAAAGATAAAAATTATGAACTACAAATACATATCTATCAACAAGTGAATCTAAAAATCAAGTAAATCGAAAATATAATGAACAGAGTAAACTGCTGAATAGAATGGAATCAGGGGCATAGAAAGGGAGTGGACTGACAATTCTCAGGGGGAAAGGGGTGTGGAGAGTGCAGGAAGTGACTGGACAAAAATCGCACATCTGTGTATGAGGACAGTGGGAGGAGTAAGGGTGGGGGGTGGGAAGCGGTTGGAGGGGAGCTATGGGGGGAAAAAGGGAAACAACTGTAATAATATGAACAATCAAGATTTAATAATAAAAAAAATTAATGCACATGCACAGGGCCTTTCTGGGCCCTCCTATTTCTAATAGCCAAGGACTGAGTGGAAATAACCCCAGTGACCTTGGGGAGGGGAGGCTCCTGAGAGAACATGGGAAGATCTGAAAATACAGCAGTTAAAATCCATTATGGTTTGCAAATCCTCCTCTTCCCCTATTCAGCTATCTTCAAGTATTTCCATGTGAAGACATAAAGATATAAATTAAACATATAAGTTGGGCAATTTCATAGTTTAGTCATTCAGTTAATGAGAAACTATTAAGCACCTACTCTTCTAAATGCAATGAAGAAAATAATTAGTTTTCTCACAGATGGCACATTCTAGTTGGGAGAAAGTAGACAATAATCAAATATTTAACAGGTCAAGTGTGAACTAAAAAGTGGCCACATACCAAAGCTGATAAGCTCATGGCAGGTGCATGACAAGCCTTACGAACTCAGAGACCTAAAGTAACCACCCAGCGTTATCAGTCCCCTTCCCCACTGGGTGCTTGGAGTTGGGTCCTTACAACATCTGGAGAAAAAGAAATTTCTGAGACTCACACAGGAGGAGTGATTTACATCCCTGGGTTTGCAAAGTCCCATTTCCCTTCATCCAGGCCTTGAAAATGGGCAGCTGGGGACTCGGCAGAGCTTGAAGCAGAGCCAGTGTCCAGAGTTTCCTTTCCACAGTGGAGCTGGGTCCTGCATAACATCAGGCTACCTGCAGTCCATTAGTCCATTGTGTGTGGGGGCCACATGGCCTTGGCCTATGTGGGCAAATGCAGGAGCTTGAGAGTCTTGCAGGCCAGGAGTGTGAACCCAGCAATAGAAAGAACTCCTTTGTTTAGGAGGTCAGTGTCTCAAATCTTCTCACACTTGAAGTGGCCACACCTTTCTAACCAATGACTTGTTCCTAGGTGTTACTGACAGACAAGTACCTTCCCTATTTCAGGGAGACTTGACTGAACATGCATTTATTCCTCCTCTGTCCAGCCCCTTCCCCCTGCCGTCTGCAGGGAATAGCCCTGGGGAGTGTTAAATTGCAGTTTCCTGGCAAAGCTGCACAAATGACATGCTTATAAAATCTGGCCTTCCCCTTGCTCCTCTCCAGTTGTTTTAACTGGGTTCATTACAGTGGTATCACTGATGCAAAAAGAAGCCAACTATTTATGGATGAGAGCAGAAAACCTCACAATCAAAAACATAACCTGAGATTTTAACGCACAGTAAAGTGACATTTTACACGAGATGAGAAAAGGTGGTTTGTGACAGGTGAATAGCCCTTTTTTTAAAGAAAAAGTTCCTAAAGTTAACACCATGCTCCAAAATAAATCTTGGATTGATTAAACATTTATTTGAAGAAATAAAAGCAAAGTGTAAGGGGTGGGCCAAAGGGGAGAGTAAGGGGCATGTGGAAGGAGGTTTTATTTCATCTGGAGAACAGGCACTGGTTTCCCACAAATTTGCACCTGCAGACACATATTGCCATCATCTCTGAAAACATGAAAACATCCTTCTGTTCTTGCGTCCCTACCCTCCCTGGAGGTTGGCTGGGGCCCAGAGGGATGTGGAAGAGACATAAACTAGGGCACCGGGAGATTTAGAGATGTTTTCAAGGGGACTTTCCTGGGGGACCAGACCTTGAGCCTCCTGAAGTCCCACACCACCCTAGCCCTGGTCTTAGGCAAAGACTGCTTTTTCACGGGGGAGAGTAACCTTTGTGAGCCTCTGGAAACACTTGGCCAACTCCCAGGGATGTTTGAACAGAACCCACACCTGCCCACAGGCGGTTCCTGAGATTTGAGAGGCTTGGGCTCTGGCTGCCCTTGACCACAAGGTTCTGTGCACACGGGCAGTTATGTCAGAGCCTGTTGCTTGGTTACTGTGATTCTGAGCTGGGAGAGTCCAAACTGCCATAGGCCCTGCTTGCATGCTGTGGCCTGAGGTGGTTGGCTAGAGAGCTAGTTTTGGGCTCAGGAGGTGTGATAAGCGGAGAGAAGGCAAAGCTTCTCTAAAGCCTGGACTCTCCGCCATGAAGAAGATGGTTTTCTTTCCACAGAATGCCAGCGGGGCTGAGGCCTCCCCTACCAGTGGGGCTAAGGCCTCCCCTACCAGTGGGGCCATGGTCTCCTTTCCCATCCATTGTATCCGTGCGCAGGGAATCAAAAGACCTGACTTTGACAACCGGGATTTGAATGCGATCCACAAAGCTGCCAGAGATGACAACCACTTGAGAATGAAGCTAATCTTCTTTCTTAACATGAGTGATGTTAATGAAAGAGACAAGAAGGGCAGGTAAAAGGGACTGCAAGGTTGGGGGCCTGAGGTCCACTGGGAGGAGGTGGGTGCGTCTGGCAGAGGTGTGCCCTTGCCTGGCTCAGCAGCTGGAGAGCAGCCTCCTGTTAGCCAGGGTGCTGGGCTGACTTCCCTCCCAGGGCCCCAGCAGCTCCTCCCTGGTGGACATGTGACCTGGGGGGTCTAGCACTCAGACCAACTTTATGAACAAAAACAAAACCATAAAGACCTACTCATTATTCCCTTACAGAGCACTTTACTGACATCTTTTAAGTGAATTAACTACATATCAGTAATAGAAATGAAATTAAGTATATATAGCATTGTATATGTGACTCTGAGCCTGGTGTATGAAATTTGTGCACTGGGAGGGGGGGTGTTCCTCAGGCCAGCTTGCCTCCTCTCACATATTGGGAACCCTCAGGAGGTGTCCTACTGATGGCTCAGGCCCACTTCCTGCTCCCCTTATGGAGCGGGCCTAAGCCACAGTCTGGCCTCTCTTTGTGGGAGGCGACCAGGCTAATCAGGGGAAGCCACCAGCCTCATGACCCCATTGATGCAGCCAGTGCCAGTCACTGCAGCCACCAAGGTGTTTTCATCAACACCGACTCCAGTCTCTTCATCATGAAAAAATGACAACTTTCTTTAGGCATTTTCAAGATGTGTCTTTCATAGGATATGACCTTTCTTTCTTTCTTCCTTTTTTATCCTCACCTGAGTATGTGTTTCCATTGATTTTTAGAGAATGTGGAAGAGAAAAACAGAAACATCAAAGTGAGAGGAACACTTTGATTGGTTGCCTCCTGCATATGCCCTGACCTGGGCCCTGGCCAGGGAGGAACCTGCAACCTAGGTACATTCCCTTGGTCAGAACTGAACCCAGAACCTGCAGTCAGCAGCCTGAGGCATTATGCACTGAGCCAAACCGGCTAGGGCAGGATATGACATTTCTTAGCCCTCCAACAGTGGACCTTCATTTTATTTTCTCTAGGAGTGTGGTGGAAAAACCCTGGATCGTCTTTAGGGATTTTTATTACCCAAGTTACTAAGAGTATTACCAGTGGCATTCAGGGAGCTTAGCCAATGAGCAGTAAGAAAAGATGTTTCCTCTGTAGTTCACTCCGATCACCAGCTCCACCCTTACTCCTCCAAACCCAGCTCCACCCCTGCCCAGGCCTATAACCTCTGGCCGAGGCTGCAGGCCTAGGCAGAGGACCTCCAGACCCCAGCATTGTCTGCTCTGCCTATTCCCAGACCCCTGAGATCACTGGCTCCAAACCTGCTCCACTGCAGCCAAGGCTACAGGCCTGAACAGGGGACCCTCAGACCCCGGCTTTGTCGGCTCCACCAGTGCCCAGACCCCTGTGATTATAGGCTCTGCTCCTGCCCCTGCAATCACTGGCTCTGTGGAGCCCAGGCCCCTGCGATCTCCAGCCTTGCCCCTGCCCAGGCCTGAGGCCTCTGGCCCAGGCCTTATGCCTGGGTAGGGCACCCTCAGACCCCTGTGATCACTGGCTCTACCCCTGCCCCCTCTGATCACCAGCTCCAACCTTGTCTGAGGCCTCTGGCGAAGGCCTCTGGCCTTGGCAGGGGATCCCCAGCCCCCTCTGATTGCCTGTTCCACCCCTTGGACCCTCTCCTTCCTCCGCCACCTGCCTAGCTAATAGGCCTGATCACTTCAGTGGCAGGGCTGAGCTCGACTGGGCGCTGCCATCTTATAGCTATGGGGGTGGCCATCTTTGTGATGGGGTGATGCCTAATTTGTATATTACTCTTTTATTAGACAGGATGTACACATTTTAATACCATAATGTTACATATTACAGAAAATTGCATAATGAGAGAGATAATTCCCATCGTATATCAATTTCTGGGATAAAAGTTCTTTGGATAAAATCCAATAACCACTTATATCAGTGTGCACCTATGTTCTTTATTTAAAAAATACTTTTATTGATTTCAGAGAGAGAGAGAGAGAGAGAGAGAGAGAGAGAGAGAGAGAAACATCAATGTTGAGAAAGAATCATTGATTGGCTGCCTCCTCCATGCCCTACACTAGGGATTGAGCCCACAACCCAGACATGTGCCCTGTCCTGGATCAAACCATGACCTCCTGGTTCATAGGTCGATGCTCATTTACTGAGCTACATCAGAGCTCACCTATGTTCTTTATTGAGGCACCTCAGAAGGAATTTTAAGTGGGAAGATGGCTGTGGTCCTGATTAGGAAGATTCCATTTCTAAAAATGTGTATCAATTTTAAAACCAAATAAATATGGTTAATTTTTTTTAAATTAAATGTTTTATCATTGTGATGAGATTAAAAATTTTTTTGTATAGTAGACACAGGCTTACCCTTCTATATATCAACATATGCTATATATCTCCACAAAGCAGTTGTTTCCTAGTACCTGAAAAGAGAGGTAAATGGCTGGAACAGAATGAAAAATGCCCAAGTACCCAAATATATGTAAGACTTTAGAACTTGATGTTGGTGACATTTCATGTTTGTAGGAAAAGGTCAATGACAAATGGTGAAGAAGTATCTGTTGAGTATTTGGAGAAAACTAGCTAGATTTTGATCTCTTCCAAATATATTCCAGATTAAAAATTTTAAATATACAAAATGAGAAACGTACCAGAAGAAAACACAAATACCTACTTATACTTTTTTTTTTTATGATTACAAGCACCTCAAAAACAAGATTTCTGGAGGTTGATTGAGCATTATAAAAAATTCAAATACTTTGTCAGAAAATAATATTAGCAGGGTAAGAGAAAAAGTACTAGCAAAATATTTCCATTATGTGTGTATCAGGGAGAAAATATCTTCATTTTACAGAGAAGTTGTTGAAATCAAGAAAAAACGAATTCAAAAGTGGACAAAGTGCTTTTTGCATATGTACAAGTGATGAATAAACAAAATAAAATATATTTAGCATTCCTGGCAGGAAAAGGAATTTAAGTTAAAAGAGGAAAATAATATTTTTCATCCACAAGACCAGTGATTATCCTTATATTGCTGCTTAAAGTTTACATTGCTTTTGAGCAATTTGGTGCTGAGTACCACATTTAAAAATACATTTATAGTAGGGGCCCGGTACATGAAATTTGTGCGGGGGAAGGGGAGCGTTCCTCAGCCTGACCTGCACCCTCTCCAATCTGAAAGCCCTCAGGGGATGTCCTACTGAAGGCTTAGACCCATTCCCCGTGGTTCTCTGCTCTCTGCAGGGCCTGCCTGCTCCATACTGCAGTTAGTGCCAAACAGGCCAGGCTGGGAGCTGCCTGCTGGCCACACTTACCTGCTCCTGGGTTGTTGTGGTGATAGCAAAGGGGCTATGCTGGGAGCTGCTGTCAGTCTCCATGGAGGCAATGAGGTTGATTTGCATACTCACTCTGATTGGCTGGTGTAGTGGAGGGACAGTTAATTTACATGTTTCCCTTTTATTATATAGGCTTCCCTATACCCATCAATTTTATTTATACTAAAATATCTTTATGAATTAGATAATTTACATAGTTTGTTTTATTCAGCACTGCTTAAAATAGCAATATATTAAAAAGTAAAAGGTCAGTTTGGTTATCATACCCACAAACAGACTATGATCTTGTATTAGTCAAAAATAGGTGCAAAATGAGATAAAATTTATTTTTGAGCATTTGTATTAAAGTGGGCATTTCTTTAAAAATCTGATTTCTGCAATGAACATGTACAAAAATTCTAGTAAATATTATTATGAATAAAATAATCCTGGGGAAGAGCAGTAATATAAAACTTGCACAGTTAAAATTATTTGCTCACTTCCTGTTTTTACGACTTACTTTTGAAATGTTTTTGAGGACTGGTATCTTCAGAAGTAAAGGGAATCTTTTTTTTTTTTTATTTATCTTTATTGTTCAGATTATTACAGTTGTTCCTCTTTTTTCCCCCATAGCTCCCCTCTTCCAAATTCCCACCCCAACCTCTGACCTTGCCCCCCCTATTGTCCTCATCCATAGGTGTACAATTATTGTCCAGTTCTTCACGCATCCCCAACACCCTTAACCCCCGAAAATTGTCAGTCCACTCCCTTTCTATGCCTCTGATTCTATTCTATTCTCAAAGGATACCTTTCAGCATTTCATATAATACTGGTTGGGTGGTGATGAACTCTTTTAGCTTTTTCTTGTCTGTGAAGGTCTTTATCCGACCCTCAATTCTGAACGATAGCTTTGCT
>PVJC01014601.1:0-27300 GCA_004026665.1 Murina feae
TGGTGGGACGGGGAGCGGGAAAGAGGCAGCGGGGGGGGGGTGTCTCGGCCTGCTTGGTGGCTGCCCAGGCCTTTTTCAGGGCACCGGAGAGCGGGAAAGCAAGGCTGCAGGGGCCGGGATCCTGCTTGGCAGCTCCCCAGACCCCTTGGCGACACCAGGAAGTGGGAAAGGAAGGCAGCAGGGGATGGGTGAGTGGGAAAGAGTTGGCAGCCTGCTTGGCAGCTTCCCAGGTCCCTTCCGGGAATCAGGGAGCAGGAAAAGGCTGGCCTGACCACGAGGCGGGGTTTTCCCTGCTTTCTGGTGGCTGGAGGAAGATGGGCAGTAGGCAAGCTTGGGAGGCAGGCAGCACCCAGCCCTGGTCACAGTTCAAAAAAGAGAACAACATGCAGGGGAGGGCAAGAGTCTGAAAGATCAACATAGAGGGGGTGCCTGCTCCAAGCCTTGATGGTGTGCCTGGGGGCAGGCCCCCAGCAGGTATACACACACAGGAGGACTGCTCCAAGCCTCAGATGTGGCTGGGGGCAGGTCCCCAGTGGTGACACACACACACACACACACACACACACACACACACACACACAAAAGACGCCTGGCAGACTGGGGCCATTATAGGACATCCACTGAGGGGTCCCAGACTGTGAGAGGGCACAGGCCGGGCTGAGGGACTCCCTCCACCCCGAGTGCACAAATTTTTGTGCACCGGGCCCCTAGTCATGTATATAAATGTAAAAAATAAAACAGCAATCACTTGACTTACAGCCATTCCTCATATATGGAAGAGGGATAAGAGTTGGTCAGCTCTGGGTAAAAGGTGAAGGTGTTTTGTTATTAATGAATCAGTCTTTGCATATTTATAATACTGTACTTTTTGTGTTGCTTTTCTTTCATGTTAATTCTCATCTGAGGATTTTTCCCATGGATTCAGAGAGAGTCGAAGGAAGGGAGGGGGGAAAAGAGAGAGAGAGAGAGAGAGGGAGGGGGAGAGAGAGAGAGAGAGAGAAAGATCCATGTGAGAGACACAATGATTGGTTGCCTCCCACAAACACCCCATCAGGGTCTCCAGGGTCACCAGTGCTGGGGATGGAACCCGGTACCCTGTGGTACATGGGCTGACACTCTAACCTCTGAGAAACACCAGCCAGGGTTATAATAATGTACTTCTTGGCTGAACTTGTAGCTTTGCAAAAACCTTTGCAATGCCAAGAACCTGACTAACACCATTCAACATGCATATTATTACCCCACTTACCTCTCTCCTATCCTAACTACTTCTATTTATTTTTATTATTCCCTTTGTATGAATGGTGGATAAAGTGTAATTCCAGATAACCCATGCTACCTTACCAGCATATCCCTAACAGTATTGCAATGCATTTTTTCTGCCTAGTGTGTGCTAGTCAAAGCTTTCCAAGTGGTAAGACACTGCAGGAAATCTGTGAGTTTTCATATCCTGCACTGCCAACTTGAATAACAATTATGATCATTTGAAATGTATTATATTTGGTAGCCCATTTTCCAAAACATCTTTCAAATCTTAAAACCAAGCTGTGCCCTGAAAGCAAAGCGAGTTTATAAAGATAATCCTGAGAATTTATGTCTGTGATTAAATTCAAAGTGAAATAAAGTTCTATCAATAAATTTAAATCAATAAATTGTTTTTTTATGTCTCTATGCCTCTTTATAAAGAGGGTCTTCCCCAAGAATTGCAAAGAAATGGGATAAATCAGTTAATACATTGTAGTGAAGAGCATATGAATTTGAAATGTTTCAATTCTCACTTTCCACTTTAAGAGCCAAATTGCCTTGGGAAATAATTTAATTGCATAGGTCTGACTATCCTATCCGACTGGAAGAACAGACCTTATAATACTTCTAATGATAGGCTTTAAATAATAACCTCCTCCATTTCCTCCACACAACTATTTGCATTTACCAATGTACAGGGGCCTCTTTTTGCTAAAAAAAATAGTTAAAACATATTTGATTGGAAGAGAAAACGATTTGTATTAGTTAAGATAATACCAGCTGCTTTACAAAACAATGGCAAAATACGGAATGGTTAAAATATGCAGATGCTTATTCTTCACTTTGTGAAAGTCCAAAATGGTGTTCCATACCAATGGAAGCTACTGTCTCAGAGGTTGTTCAGGGACCCAGCCTGCTTTCCTCTCATGACTACACAGCTGCTGGTTCTTGTCCTTGCCTTACGTATCAGGATCCAATTGGATGATGAGAGAAGAAATTGTGCAGAGGTTTACATTTGTTTTAACTGCCTCAGCCAAGAAGTGATGCATACCACTTTGTTCACATACTACCTATGAAAACTCGTATGGGCCTCCCACTTAGAAGCAAAGGGAACTGGGGAACCGGACCGTCTTGAGCTACGCAGCTGCTTCTGAGTAACAAGTCTCCAGTAAAAAAAGTAATCACAAATCTTTGATGGTCAGACAGCTGCATGAACATTTGAGGAAGACATGCTGTGCGTTGATTTATTAAATTATTGGGTGAAATTGGTCAACATGAACATGTAGATTTCAGGTGTGGCTTTCTATGTTACAAAATCTGAATGTTGCACAATGTGCCCATAACCCAAAGTCAGATCTTCTCTTGCCACCTTATATTAGGGCTCCCTTCTCCCAGATTGTATGTTTAATGTGTGAAATCATAAACACATTTTGCTTTAAAATGAAATAGACTTTTATAAATTGAAAGAATGCAGAGGACATCTTAACTATTGATTGCAGGAACAAAACACAGTACAGTATAACACATGCTGAGCCAAGGCTAAGCAGGCCCCAGCCGTTCACCCAAAGCCAATTGCAATGGCTTTCCCAGTTAAGTGGGAAAAGAATTCAGTGTTTGGGAGAGAATACTATTTTATTCTGGAGCATTGTTAAAAGGGTCATTAATTAGTCCAGGGAAGCAATGGATTTTGAAAGAACATGGAAAGCTGGTAAAATTAGAGCTGGTGATTAATTCTTGGTAGAGAAAAAATGTTTTAACTGTATATTCTATCTTTAGCCTAATTTTCACAATATTAAACATATGTTGCAAAGTTAAAATTTATAATTTAGTGAGATGAGGCGCATGTCAAATAAACTGATGAACAAAAATAGATACAGAGACAATGAAGCATCAAACACTGTCAAACTTCAGCAGAAAGGAAGGGGAGGATTGGAGAAGGCGTAAGAGATCAACCAAATGACTTGTATGCATGCATATAAGCATAACCAATGGACACAGACACTAAGGGGGTGAGGCATGTGCATGGGAAGTGGGGGGGCCAATAGGAGGAAAAGGAAACATATGGTTTACTATTTTTAATACTTTAAACAATAAAAAAATCAATCAATTAATTTAAAAAATGTTACAACACTATCTCTGCCTACTTGCATATATTTCAGTAGAAGAATTACTATTTTTTAATATCACTTGCAAATTCTTTTAAAAAATCTTGTTGTGTATATGCACTGTCAGTTATATGCTAGAAAAAATAATACCTGTTGTACTAGATCACAATGAAATTTTGATTTATAGTTCATACATTTTGAAGTGCACTTACTAAGAAAGACATTTAAAAAAATAACAAATTTGGATAGAGCTCATACCTAAAATCATTTGGCCACATATTTATTTCCAAAAGGAAATTTTACATTGATGTTTATATTGATTTATAATACCAAGTGAAATGTCAGTTTTAATTCTTACCATTTTAAGATAGATCACTTATATTTCATCTTTCTTTCTAAAACATAAATATATGCAATGATAAATGCATCAAAATATGAATTCAAGAAATCAAATCTGTGTTAGGGTAGCCAATTACATGTTGAGTATTGAAGTAATAAACTTCCACACACCATGAAACACTGAAATAATGCCACTTCCATGCAATATAGAATGTAAATAATGAAAATTTAATTTTGCTTCTCTCTAAGGACCTGTATTTCCCCTCTCCATATGAAAATACCCATCTGTTTCCTAGATATCCCCACAGCAACATTTCACATGTCTATAAATGGATGTTCATGTGTAGGAGCTTACTTTTTACTACTGTTATGCATCCTACCTCTCTGCTCTGTCATTGAGTTAATTCCATATCTGATTTAATACATTGTGAGATTTTTGAGACTTAATTTTCATTCAGTTAAAATAATTTTCTTTTTTCCTTTTTATTTCTTCTTTGATCCATAAAGACGAAATGTTCTCTTTAATTTCTAAATATTTTGATATTGTCTTCTAGACAGTTTTCTGGTATTGATTCTGATCTAATTCCATTATATTCTGAGAATATATATGCTATTATTAAAACTATTTAAATTTATTGAGTCATATTATATGACCCAGAATATGCTCTTTAAATGTTCTGTATGAACCTTAGAAGAATATGTGTTTTGCTATCATTAGGAACAGTGGCCTATAAATGTCAATCAGGTCAAGCTGGTTGATGCATTGTTCAAGATATCTATGCCATGTTAAATCTGTCTACCTGTTATATAAATTACTGAAACAAAAGTAGAAAGATTAAAATCTCCAAATGTAATTGGAGAAGTGTTTATTTTTCCTTGAAATCCTATCAGAGTTTGCATTATGTATTTTGTATGACTAATTGTAGGTGCATTAATATAAACATATTAATATGAATAAAGTTATTCACATTTATTTTTATTAGTATTAACATGGCATATATTTTATTACCTATCTATTTATTTATTTATTTATTTATTTATTTATTTATTTATTTATTTATTTATATGATTTCAGAGAGGAAGGGAGAAGGAGAAAGATAGAAACATCAATGATAGGAGAGAATCATTGACCGGCTACCTTCTGCACGCTCCCTACTGGGGATCAAGCCTGCAACCTGGGCATGTGCCCTTGACTGGAATCAAACCTGGGACCCTTCAGTCCACAGGCTGATGCTCTATCCACTGAACAAACCGGCCAAAGCTATCCTTTCATTTTTAACCATTGTGTTTTTATATTTAAAACTAGGGGCGTGGTGCACAAAGATTCATGCATAGGGGTTGGGGGATGTGGGAGGGTCCCTCAGCCTGACCTGCACCTCTCCAATCTGGGAGACCTCAGGGGAGCCCTCTCCAATCCGGGAGTTTCTGTCTTTGCAATCATATGAGTGAATTGTCTGAGATCCCAACCCAGTTTGGTTTGTTGCTCACAGAATAATAGAAGCTTCTTTTTCCCCTTGCTTCACTGGTGGAGATTTCCTGGAAGTTTTAGGATATATTCCCTTTAATTTTTCCTAGACACTCTGATTTTACTTTTGTCTCTCAACTTTGCTTTTCCTCCATCCCCCACAACAGTAACTTGCTCCAGGCTCACTTTGCTCTAGTGTCTCCAAAAGCTGTCTGCCACCAGAACTATGATTCCCAGCATTCCTGGTGCTCCTGGTGATCTGGGCTTCTGCTTCCAGTTCTGGGGCTGCCACCAGAACTACTATTCCCAGAATTCCTGGTACTCTCCATGCTCTGGGTTTTCCCCAACCGAGGGAGTCATGTCCCCCCAAACCTCTGGCTCTCCTGCTCGGCTCTCTGTCTGGTGACCAAAGGAGCCATGACCCCCCAAGCTGCCAGCTCTCCCACTCTGTTTTGGGTATGCAAATTACCTGCCATCTTTGTCAGGTTAATTTGCACACTCACTCATTGGCTTGTGGGATGGCTTGGGTGTAGCAGAGGAATGCTAATATGCATGTTTCTCTTCTTTTATATAGAATTAGGGGCCCTGTGCATGAAATTCGTGCACTGGGGGGAGGGGTTCCTCAGCCCAGGCTAACCCCTCTCACACATATTGGGAGCCCTCATGGGATGTCCTACTGATGGCTTAGGCCAGCTCCCTGATCCCCTTGGGGAGCAGGCCTAAGCTGCAGTCTGGCCTCCCTTTGTGGGAGGTGACCAGGATAATCTGGGAAGCTACCAGCCCCATCACCCTGCTGCTACAGCCACTGCCAATCACTGCAGCCACCAAGGTGTTTTTATCAACACGGACTCCAGTCCCTTCACCATGAAGAAATGACAACTTTCTTTAGGCATTTTCAACATGTGTCTTTCATAGGATATGACATTTCTTTCTTTCTTTCTTTTTTATACTAACCTGAGGATATGTTCCCATTGATTTTTAGAGAATGTGGAAGAGAAGGGAAAAACAGAGAGAAACATCAAAGTGAGAGGAACACTTTGATTGGTTACCTCCTGCATATGCCCTGACCTGGGCCCTGGCCAGGGAGAAGCCTGCAACCTAGGTACATGCCTTTGGTCAGAATTGAACCCAGGCCCTGCAGTCAGCAGGCTAAGGCAATATGCACTGAGCCAAACCCCTAGGGCAGGATATGACATTTCTTAGCCCTCCAGCAGTGGACTTTCATTTTTTTCTCTCCAGGAGTGTGGTGGAAAAAGCCTAAATCACCTTTAGGGATTCTTATTACCCAAGTTACTAAGAATATTACCAGTGGCATACAGGGAGCTTAGCCAATGAGCAGTAAGAAAAGGTGTTTCCTCTGTAGTTCACTCAGATCACCAGCTCCATCTCTGCCCCTCCAATCCCAGCTCCACCCCTGCCCAGGCCTATAAGCTCTGGCCGAGGCTGTAGGTCTGGGCAGGAGACCCCCCACACCCCTCTGATCGCCAGCTTCACAGAGCCCAGGTCTCTGGGATCACCAGCTCTGAACCTATCCCCTACCATTGCCGACTCTGCCCTAGCCCCACTGGCAGCTTCTGGCCAAGTCTACAGGCCTGGGCAGGGGAATCCCAGACCCTTGCTTTGCCGGCTCCACCAATGCCCAGATCCCTGTGATAGCAGGCTCTGCCCCTGCCCCTCTGATCACTGGTTCTGCGGAGTCCAGGTCCCTGTGATCTCTAGCCTTGCCCCTGCCCAGGCCTGAGGCCTTTGGCTCAAGCCTTATGCCTGGGTAGGGCACCCTCATACCCCTCTGATCACCAGCTCTGCCCTGCTCCCTCCAATCACCTGCTCCACCCTTGCCCAAACATGTGGCCTCTGGTGAAAGCCTCTGGCCTGGGCAGGGGACCCCCAACCTCCTCTGATTGCCTGTTCCGCCCTTCAGGCCCCACAACTCCCCTGCCACCTACCTAACAGGCCTGAGCACTTCAGTGGCAGGGCTGACCTGGACTGGGCGCTGCCATGTTGTGGCTATGGGGGTGGCCATGTTGTGGCCATGGGGGTGGTCATCTTTGTTACAGAGTGATGCCTAATTTGCATATTACTTTTTTATTAGACAGGACTAGGGGCCTGGTGCACAAAAATTTGTGCACTCAGGGCAGTCCCTCAGCCCAGCCTGTGCCCTCTCACAGTCTGGGACCCCTCAGGGGATGTCCACCTGCTGGTGTGCCTGGGCAGCCTGGGTGAGGGGCTGATGGCTGTTTGCAGGCTGGCCAAGCCCCCCAGTGCAGATCTCACCCCATGGGCGTTTAGCCAGCTTGGGTGAGGGGCTGAGGGTCATTTTCAGGCTGCCCACAGTTCCTTCAGGATTTGGGTCCCTTCTGGGGTGCCTGGGTAGCCTGGGTGAGGGGCTGAGGGCTGTTTGCAGGCTTCCCACAGACCCTTCAGGATTCGGGCCCCTACTGGGGTGACTAGTCAGCCTGGGTGAGGGGCTGAGGGCTGTTTGCAGGCTTGTCCCAGCTCCCATTGACCCAAGGTCCCAGCGAGGCTGGCTGGAAGCAGGTTTCTGGGGTTTATTTATCTTCTATAATTGAAACTTTGTTGCCTTGAGTGGAGGCCACAGCTGGCCTAGGCAGGCAGTTTCCTCCATCTCTGGCCTCCTGTTTGCTCTAGCTTCGTGGCTGCCGGAAACCATCTTGGTTGGGTTAATTTGCATATATTTGCTCTGATTGGCTGGTAGGCATGGCTTGGCTGGTGGTTGTGGCTTAGGTGTAACAGAGTGAGGGTTAATTTTCATATTACTCTTTTATTAGATGAGATGTGGCTATGGGCACCTCCATCTTATGTCCATCTGTGGCTATGGGCACTACCATCTTGTGGCCATGGGGACAGCAATCTTTGTCATGGAGTGATGCCTAATTTGCGTATCACTCCTTTATTAGATAGGAGGATATGTTACTTGTGGCAGTATAGATTTAGGTCTTGTTCTTTTATCCAGTCAAAATCTATCTTTAAATTGCATTGTTTAAATAATATACATTTAAAGAAATAATTAATATTGCCAGCCTTACATCTATCATTTAAAAAAGGGTTTTTTTCTGTTTGTTTTTTTTTTCTTCTGAGCCTTTTAAGTATGTTATCCCACTGCCTTCTGGCATTCATTTTTTAAAATTTTCTGCTGAGAAGTTGTTAATCTTGCTAATTTTTTTCTACCAGTTCAAACCCACTGTTGAAACTCTCATAAATAATTTGAGTTTACTTTTCAACTTCACAATTTCCATTTGAATATTTTTAATAACTTCTATGTCTACTTATATTCTCTAGTTGATGTCTCCTTGCTATCATATCTGCCTTTACTTTTTAATCATGCTTTTCCTTTGTTCCATGAACTTATTTTTAATAGTAACTTTGAAATTGTGTTCTGTTAAATCTGATATATTGTCTCTCAGATAGTTTCTGTCTCCCTTTTTCTTCTATTTTCTGGGTCTTATTTTCCTGCTTTTTCGCCTGGGCAATACCTTTGTTATTAGAAAGGGGATATTTTAGATAACATGTTATGGTACCTCTTTATGTGATCCCCCATCCCTGGAGCTTGTTACTGGTTTTCTTTGTTGTTTGTTTCATGCATGGTTGGATTACATTAGTGAGGTCTATTTTCCATCCCTGATCGAGTTGTGTCTGGTGGTGCTCTTCTGGGAGGGACAGCTTTGGATATGTCACAGTTACCCTGGCAGCACTGTGATATCAACAGGGCTCTCTTCCACTATTTCTCTGATCATACCCCATATCCCACTGCTAATGTCCACTACCAACCTGTTCTATTGTTTTCAACAAGGTCATATATTCCTCTATAAATACATCAATCAAACTGTGGCTCCTATGAAGGGACAGTTTCTGAAAAAAATGTTTGATGTCTGTTCTGACCAAGGAAGTTTACTCCCAATCGTCTTATTCCTTAGTTCTCTCCTATCTTCTGTAGATCATGGAGCCACCATCTCATGAGTTAGGCAAGGTCTATTATTGGTAGTCCAGTGTTCACAGTGTGTCATGTCCAGGGTAGAGCCAGTTTTCTAAGAGTGGGTTACGTTGGACGAAGCCCGCCCTCCCACCCCCGAATTGCACTTTTCAGGAACATAGCCTCAGCAATAGGCCAGTGGGGGCATAATGGGAATTATTGAAGTTCTGCTTCCCCAAGGTAGGCAGTTCTCTGGCTGGGACCTGAGGGGAATGGGAGCTGGATGTACTCTTTGCTACAGCAATCTGGAATGGAGTCCCCACCTCAAGGAGTGAGTGTGTGGGAAGGGAGCAGTATGGGTTAAATACCATAGACTTTTCATAGATTGTTTTGCATAGATATTTCTTCATTTGCTGTTTACCCTTCGGATCATTTACAGAGGTGAATTGGGGGATTTGGGGAAAATTTTTTTCTCATTATTTTCACCAATTTCACTGAGGGACTAGTTGGCAGAACTCCTCATATGGGTACAACTCTGATAATGCTCATTCCCTAACAGTAGTCAATGTAATTCAATATTTATGCTATTATGTGTTTTAGTTACCAAACAGAAATACAACAGTTATAAATAATAATACCAAATAAATACTAAATAAAACTACTAAATATAGTTATGATACATTTGCATATTTTTCTATTCTGAAATTATTACATTATAGATGAATAGTCAAAATATTGTTCTTTAAACAATTTGAAGTAATTATCTTTTTGTGAGGTTGGGCCTTCAACTTGATATGCAGTATGTCTGTTATTCCATTTTATAATTGTTGTTTTTTGTTGTTTAGATTGTTTTTGTTTGTTTTAGTTTTTAGAAATGGCTATTTTACTATTCTTTATAATTTAAGTCCTTTAATGACATAAAATATTTACAAAAATCATAAAATTTAAACTATATAAAAATGCACATACACATTATTTTCATCCCTCCTCCCTTTTTCTTAATCCCTCTTTATTCTTATTATAATCATATCTTTTAGTTTGGATTTAAGTATATGCAAACATATTCATATGTTTTCCTCCTTTATATCACATAAGAAAACAGTGTAATTAGGTATTTGATCCATTTTTCTTTTTACATGGGGATAAACTGTAACCTAGTTTCACTCTTTTGCATGTGACTTTCCATTTTCTCGGCACTACTTATTGAACAGGTTTTCTTTTCTCCATTGTGTGTTTTTCTGTTCCATTGATCTGGTGTCTATTTGTTGCCAATAAGATACTGCTTTGATTACCATAGCTCTGTAGTATAATTTTCTGTCAGGTATTGTGATAGTTTTGGCTTTGTTCTATTTTCTGAGGATTGTTTTGACTATTCAGGGTCTTTAGTGATTCCATACAAATATGATGCCTATCTAATTTCCTCCATTATTTCCCTCCTTCCTTCATTTCTCCTTCCTTCCTTTCTTTCTTCCTTTTCTTCTACCTTTCTCCCTCTGTATCTCTCTATCTGTCACTCAATATCCTCAGTAACATCATAAGTCTGAAGTCATTACTAGTTTCTGAAAAATGCTCCCTCTCTAAAAGTGCCTACTTAAGATCATCTTTGGTCTTAAGTTTTAACAGATTGTTAAAGATAAATAATTACATATTTCAACTTAAAAATCATATTGACAGCAATAGAAATTATAAATAAATAATTACAAGGGAGCAGGAAAGGAAAAAAATGTAGAAATATGAAATGAAAAGGCTGAATTGTGAGCAAATAAGAAGGAGCCATATAAGGAAGGAATATTTGGAAAGAAAGAAAATAATCAAGAGGATATTTTTTTTCCAATTTTTTTTCCATATTGTGAAGTTTATGTAATACTTTTTGTTTCTTTTTTCTTGATTAATTTACACTAGACCAGATATCGCACACTGGAGCCACCCACATTTTCCATGGCACATTTCAGGAATTCTTTTTTCTTTTATCCTTATTTGAGGACATTTTTTCCATTGACTTTTAGGGATAGTGGAAAGGAGGGGGAGAGACAGAGAAAAACAAGGGATGGAACCTGAGACCCTTCAGAGAATCTGAGGGCCAATGCTCTATCCACTGAGCAAACTGACTAGGGCAATGTCAGGGATTCTTTGTAATGTTTGTGATGTGAGGTAGCTGGGGTGTAAAAACATAACCTTTGATTCTTACTATGAAACCCTGAAAAGGATATTTAAAATGAGATTGCTAATCACCAACATCAATGTGAAAGGGGAGGGGCTGCCCAAGAGACCATCAAGGACTACTGGTCTTTTCCTTCACAAACCATTCATTTTATTTCCAATTTAATGGCTCTTACTACTAGTATATGGAGGAGTTTCCTCATGTGTTTTTTGTTTGTTTGTTTGTTTGTTTGTTTCATTTTCCTGATTGCATAAATAACACTTTTTCGGTGTCTTTATAATTTCCTAGCTATAGTTTGTACCCATCCCACTCTTTCTTTAAAGTAACGGAATCCCCCCCTTTAAAAAATGCACAACAATTTAGGAATACAGAGGAAGAGCATTTAGCTGGAGTATGTCTATACCCATGTGTGTCATTCTATGGAATAGTCCCAGGGGCGCACCATGATTTTCTCCCCAACATTTTCCTGCCTGTTACCTTTTTTTCAGCAGCTTCGTCTCAGCTATATGACTCGGAACACAGATGGACGTCAATGCTCTTTTCTGATGGAGAAGAGAGTAAAACGTGATGACTGAAAAATCATTCTGAGCAGGGAGGCACACAGTGTCCTGGATAAAATGTGTCTAGTGGTTTTTAATGCCATTTCTGTTACATAGGAGTAGAATGGCTTTGGGGACATTCTGTGTTTAGAAGAGACCGAGAGAAGAGAAATTTCTGTCTATTTTCACCTGAGCAGAGGGAGCACGGCTGAATGCAGAGCAGAGTCAGAGGGAACTGCTAACTGGAGACAGATTAAGCCCTGACAATCAAGCTGCTTTCCAGTGAATTTCAAACCCAACTTTGCAAGTCATTCAATAACAACAGACTTGAAAAGCAATTAAACTCAGCCCTTCCTGTTTAATTTCTGCAAAGTTGGGCTGGACTGCCTGCGCTATCATTTGCTGTTAATGAAATGAGCTAGGAACATACTGAAGTCCTGGGGAACACCTGGTGCCTCTCGTAATTATTTTTCTCAAAATTTATTTTACTAAGTGTGGGGGTGGATAAATTACCGGCAGAAAAATTAAAACAGGAGAACCTGATTAACCAGAGTCACTGTTTTAAACCAAATCAGCCACTTCCTTTTGACTATTTTTTCTTCTCACTGACTCCAAAGCAGCATCATAGATATATTTATAAGTAGCAAAGTGAGTAAATAAACTATTCTGTCAGGCATAATCTGAATTCACTTTGCAACTCTTCAGCCTCCCCTCCTTCAACCTCGAAGTTTTTGTGCTTGTGTCTAGTATTTCTTATTAACTTTCTGAGGAAATAGAGTTGAAGTAGGTGTAAGAGCCAGTAAAATGAATTTAAGGTTATAATTCTGGATGTAGCAATAATTTCTACCGATTATTTTAGTGGGTATATTATTCCACAAATAAACATCATGTCATACATTCTCTGAGGTTTATAGTGTGTGTTTTTTTTTAATTTTTAAAGATACACTTTTATTTATTTCTGAAAGGAAGAAAGAGGGAGAGATAGAAACATTATAATTTCCCCAAGGAAGAATCTGCTTCCTAAAATCTAAACTGTAGAGTACACAACCAGTAGGAATCCTAAAAGATTTAGAAGGCTTATTGCATCTGGATTTCAAAGTGAAGCAGCATAAAAACACTGACAACGGAAAAGGAATCCTTAGCAGGAAATGACTATTGCCACAAACTTTTTTTCAAGAAATTGTCACTAATTTCACTCTTCAAACAGAGGGAGATGAGTGCAATGCAGAAGGGCTCTATGCATTTACTTTGTAAATTATGGGTGCTAATATAATTAGAAATATTTAATACGTCCTTCTCTATAATAAGTCATCCACATCATTGACATGAGTCAAAGTTAAAGTGTCTACTTCAAAACCAATTTCAAAAGAAAAATATGAAATACAAACCTTAAAACTAGGTCTAGGCAAGATCTTTGTCTGTGGTTACTTGCAAGTATGCCATCTAAGATTTGGGGGAATTTATATAGCCAAAAGTACCATAGGATTGTTCAATAAAGTCACTTATTTAAATCCTTAAAAAGAAGAAGAAAAAAGCACCACTTCCAGATGCTCCATTGTTTCTGTTAGAATATTAAATTCCAATGGTGAAATGAGTTTGGTACAAGTTAGAATCTATATTTCTGTCTTTCATAAACAGATTCCAGAGGTAACTGATCAGGGCAAGGATGGAGACTGGAATACATGAATTCCTCAAGAATCCAGAATTTATGCTACATTTTAGAAAGAAATAATCCTGGTCCTCACTACCCATTAAGAATACCTATTCACACATCCATGATCCAAACAGCAAATGCTAAAGAAACAGGGTTAAAAAGTGAGGAAAGAGACGATAGTATGTACTTTAAGTAATTTTCCCAGGAGCTGATGTTTCATGTTTCTGAGACTATGCCATTAGCACAAACATATTCATGTGGCCTCACATATAGCGGAGGGTCAGTACATGCAGTCTTTGCTCTCACTGACTATGTCCAGGTTAAACCTTCTGACCACTGCGGAAAAAAGAGACTACTGCGGAAGAAAGCATTCTCTGCCATATCATAAATCCCACCAATGCCACAAGTCAGTGTCCTCTGACTCTCAATTATTCCCTGATTTATTCAGTATAATCTGAACTGTTAGAGTTAATCTAATCTAATAAAAGAGTAATATGCAAATTGACCCTCACTCTGTTACAGCCACAAGCCACACCCACAAGCCATGTCCACCAACCAATCAGGAGCAAATATGCAAATTAACTCAACTAAGATAGTGGTGGCCACAGAGCTGGAGTTGCCCCAGGCAATGGAGGAAGCCAGACCCCTGCAGGCCCTGAGCTCTACTCAAGGCTACAAAGTTTCAATTATAGAAGATAAACAAAACCCAGATACCTGCCAGACTGGGACTTTGGGTTGCCAGGGGCAACCCAGACTTCGAGAGGGGGACAAGGCAACAAAGTTTCAATTATAGAAGTTAAATAAATCCCAGATAGCTGCTTCCAACCAGGCACCCCAGTAGGGACCCGAACCCTCAAGGGGCTGTGGGTAGCCTGCAATGGCCCTCTGCCCCTCACCCAGACTGGTCAGGCATGCCAGCAGGTGGATGCCTCCCGAGGGGTCCCAGACTGCCAGAGGGCACAGACCAGGCTGAGGGACCACCCCCCCCCCCAGTGCACAATTTTTTGTGCACCGGGCCTCTATTTATTTAATAATTGCAAACAAAATTGTGCAGCGTTAGGCACATATAACTAAGTAAAAGCAATAATTTAATGTTTGAAACAATAGTATACTTATATAATCATCCCATAATCCATCTTCTGAAAAATAAAAATAAAAATAAAATAACAAAACAAAGTATTTTATTCTCAGTGGAATAAAATAATATTTTTGTTTGGTCTATATTTGAACAAGAAAACTACTAGAAATAAACCCAGGGCATTTCATCTTTCATGTGATTGGTCAACTCCTCCTTTGTACTTTCCCTAACTTGCTTCTAAATCCTGATGCATTTCATCACCCTGTATACCATATAGCACTTGCCATCATCTCACTCACTGATGCTGCTCAACAGGACATTCCCTGTTGCCACCCTTTTAGAGGAGCACCTATTACTGTGCTAGATAGGACAGAACGCACAAATCTTTTATTTTCACTTCAGAACAGGTTAGAAAATCTCCTTGGACAATTTCTAATATGAAGAACATGACATTTTCCTCAATGTTAAACTGGCTATGATTTATAATATTTCTATCATGAGCTTAGATTTATCAGAAACGTTCACAAAGAAGTTTATTAGGAAACTAGAGGCCGGGTGCATGAAATTCAGCACAGGGGGGTGGGAAGGGCGGGGGGATATCCCTCAGCGTGTCCTGCACCCTCTCCAATCTGGGACACCTTGGGGATCAGACCTAAACTGGCAGTCGGACATTCCTCTTGCAATCCAGGACCACTGGCTCCTAACCACTCACCTGCCTGCCTGCCTAATGCCCCCAACGGCCCTCCCCTGCTGGCCTGGTCGCTCTCAACTGCCCTCTCCTGCCAGCCTGATCTTGCCCCTAGCTGCCCTTTCCTGCCAGCATGATCTGGCCCCTAACTGCTCTCCCCTGCCAGTCTGATCTCTCCCCTAACTGCCTCTGCCTTGGCCCCACCACCATGGCTTTGTCCAGAAGGAAGTTGGACTCCAGAAGATGGCCAGTTGACCTGGTCTAATTAGTATGTTATTCTTTTATTAGTATAGATGATAAGAGTAGGTTAGAGAACTATTCTTAGGCCTTCCAAAAAGTAATCTACTCTAATAAAAGAGTAATATGCAAATTAACCATCACTCTGAGACACCTAAGCCATGCCCACCAGCCAAGCCCCGCCCCCAGCCAATCAGAGCGGCTGTATGCAAATTAACCCAGCCAAGATGGAGGCCGGCAGCCACAGCAACCAGAGAACTAGAGCAAACAGGAGGCTTCTGTTGCAACTGCCTACCTAGGCTGGCTGGGCCTCTGTTCACTGCTGAAGCAGGGGATTTCCCAGGGGTGAGGACGGCGGAGCCCCTAGCGTAGGACGCTTGCATGCACGACTCCGGAGACCAGGTTCTGGGACGCAGGTCTAACTTTATTGAAGAAGTACAGATATTTATAGGTTGAGGTGGCCAATCATGGAACACCATCTCAGGGGAGCCAATGAAAGGTCAGGGTACTGTGTAGGCAGCTCTGGGAGGGGCTCAGGCGGGCGTTGCCATCTCTCTGGTGTGCCAGAAAGATCTGAACTGCTGGAGTAAGCTCACAGCATGCATCAGCCTCTGCACCGAGACAAAACCTCCTATGCTCTACCTACATCTCCCCCTTCCTTTTATTAGCGCCCGTTGGATGTGTATTATCATGGCCTATTATGCAGTTATGCGGGCTATCATGGTGAACATACAGAAGAGGAAGAATGCTATGAGGAATATACCAGCTAAGGTTGCCCAAATTAATAGGTTAGTGGGGTTTAGCCAAGTGAGGTGGCTGAAACCCAAAGTAAGATACATTTTTTGCAGTGGTACAATCAAAAGAGCTCTCATTGCTTATGAGAAAAAGGAAAGGGAGCCTAAAGCAGGGCTGAAAGAAATGCTGGGTGGACTTACTGGTCTGTTTAGTAACATTGTCCTCCCAGCTGCCCTCTGAGGTGTTAAGAGTAGTTGACCATTTTAACACCTGGTGGTTGAAAGGATCACAGAATAAGGTTCCATTCCAAGAAACCTCACTATGTCTGGCCCTATCACAGGGGAGCCCCACCAAACAGTTAGAGGCTCGGGCGACAGGGAATTGGAGACTATCGGTCCCCACAGGCATTAAGACCCCAAGGTGTTGCACCATGGTCCATAGAGTCTATCCGTGTGTTCCTGTACTGTTGGCAGTGATGATAGCACACATTAATAAGAATAGAGTCCCTGCTGAAGGATTCTCCTCCGGTTACATTCATGCCACCTGCTCCTGTAGCGCCTTGATATCACCCTTCTGCCTCGGGGACGTCTCCTCCTGCGGTGCCATGTCTCTTCTTCAAGTGAGAGATCTTCCATCTCCGCCACTGGTGGGGGGACTGGCCTCTGACTCATCTGTTAAGGTGTGTGGCTTGATGTCTCTCACTGGAATCCAGAGGGGGTGTCTCTCACCTTCTAGGAAAATATAAGCAAAACCTCTCCCTTGGATTAATAGTGAATTGGGGCCCTTCCATATTCTTGAAAGGGGATCCCGTCATCGGACCAGGGGAAGGGGTGTTGGAAGATTCCAAAGACCTCCCCAGTGCTTGTATATTGGAGGGAGAGCATGATTATCAAAATGAAAAATGTTTAATGTGGTTAAATGTTTAATGTGTTAGTATAGTATGTGGGTTACTTCCTATTATCCCCTCTTTCTCTTTTTGTATTTGGATTTTAAGCTTTCTTACTTGCAGGGCTGAGAGCTGCCCCCTTCTCGTTTAAAGGTGGTAGAGTATTGCCTTCCTTACCTTTATTGGAGCGGCAGTCCTGTCGCCAATGAAAAGCTCTTTCTACACCGAGGGGAGGTTGTTTTTCTCCTTCTCGGAGGGAGGTTGTTTTTTTTCTCTGTGGCGACGTGGCCACGACCCCTTTTTGGGTATCAGCTCTTACTCTCAGATTCATGTATTCTGGGAGCGCAGCAGCTAAAGCTGCTGCAGGTCTACTGCTAACATCGCTACATGCAAGGACCCAATCATCAATATTTCTGGACTTTACTGGTGCTATGGCCTGTCTACACTCCGCATTAGCTCCTTCCCATGCTAATTCTCGAGTGAGGGCATCAGCTGCCTGAGAATGAGTAACCTTTTGGTCAACAGCCTCCCGTACTCTGTATAAGAACTCTGAGAAGCCTTCATTCAATCCTTGGTCTAATTTGGACAATTGGGCCGGCTTCCCTTTGGGATTAATTTGGACGAACGCATAAATAGCACAGAGGCGGACCTGGTCAAAATACCTAGGCTGGCCCTGGGCTTGAGCAGTTGGGGAGGCGTATTGACCTTCCCCTGAAGTGCCTCCACCTCCGCCTTTAAGTTAGGTGTATTACCACTTCCGGAAGCATGGTTTCGGTCTGCAAGAAGCTTAGCCTGCTCATAAAACAGTGCTTTCCACTGGATCAAGTCTCCAGGAGGTAAGATGGTTCTGGCCAAACATTTCCAATCATAGGGACAATTGAGATTAATGCTAAAATTGTTTAACAGTTGTTGAGTATATGGGGCTGAGAGACCATCTTCCTGTACTGCTTTCCTAATGGCTAATAACTCCTTTTGGTTAGGGGGAAGCCAGGCTTGTGGTTGAGTGGCTGTGGGGTTGTTGTTTACTGGGAAGGTTTGAGGGGGTGCCTTTTTCCCCTCCCCCAAAGGCTCGGACTCGGCAGTAGACTGGTTAGTTTCACTTTTGTCCTGAGGCTCTTTAACAAACAACTCCCACGCATCAGGGGGGGCAGAGGGCTCTGATGAGGAGTACTGGGGGAGGGGACCTGCCTCCACTGAGGCTGCAAGGGCCGCAGGTACCGGCAGAGATGGATCAGGGGGGACTCCAGAGAGGCATGAGAGGAGGGCCAAAATGGCAGGGGTTAGAGAAAGCGGAAATGTTTTTCCTTATAGGCTTGAGTACTTTCTCCCAAGTGTCTGGGTCCGATACGAGGCTTCTGAAAACCAGGGATTAAAGTATAAGAAGCACTCCCACAGCTTCTGAAGGTTTTTTTTCTCTCTTTTTTTTTTTAATCTTAAACTAGCCTACTCTGCAAATGGCGTGGAGAGCTCGCGCCTGAGGGGCGCATACCTCGGGGGGAATATTGCCCATATTGCAGAGGGTCACTCACCCAGTCCAACGTGCTGGGGGCCCCATGTTCAGGCACCATATGAAGCAGGGGATTTCCCAGGGGTGAGGACGGCGGAGTCCCTAGCATAGGACGCTTGCATGCACGACTCCGGAGACCAGGTTCTGGGACGCAGGTCTAACTTTATTTATAGGTGGAGATGGCCAATCATGGAACACCATCTCAGGGGAGCCAATGAAAGGTCAGGGTACTGTGTAGGCGGCTCTGGGAGGGGCTCAGGCGGGCGTTGCCATCTCTCTGGTGTGCCAGAAATATCTGAACTGCTGGAGTAAGCTCACAGCATGCATCAGCCTCTCCACCGAGACAAAACCTCCTGTGCTCTACCTACACACGGCAACAATGTTTCAATTAAAGAAGCCATGGAGCTGAAGTAAACAGCAGGCTTCATTACTTGCCTAGGCCTCTGCTCAAGGTAACAAAGTTTCAGTTATAGAAGATAAATAAACCCCAGAAACCCGATTCCAGCCAGCCTCGCTGGGACCTTGGGAGCTGTGGGCAGCCTGAAAATGGCCCTCAGCCCCTCACCCAGGCTGTCCAGGTACCCCAGTAGGGACCCGAACCCTGAAGGATCTGTGGACAGCCTGGAAACGGCCCTCAGCCCTTCACCCAGGCTGCCCAGGTACCTCAGTAGAAACCTGAACCCTGAAAGGTCTGTGGGCAGCCTGAAAACAGTCCTCATCCCTGCACCCAGGCTGGCCACACCTCCATAGGGTGAGGGTCCGCACTGGGGAGCTTGGTCAATCTGAAAACAGCCATCAGCCCCTCACCCAGGCTGGCCAGGCATGCCAGCAGGTGGATATCCCCTGAAGGGTCCCAGACTGGGAGAGGGTACAGGCCAGGTTGAGGAGCCCCCTCCCCCGAGTGCACAAATTTTTGTACACTGGGCCCCTAGTGTAATATAATATGGTAAAATTAAGCTAAACAAGTGTTCACTACCAGTCTCAAATGGAACTCACACCAAGCATAAACTGAAACTCAAGTGGAATTGACACCAAGCATAAACTGAAACACTAAGGTAACTATATTATAAGTCACTCTATCTGAGAGATAATCTTAGTACTAAGAAAACTGTTTCTATGCTCAGTTAAATATATTTGGAATATATTTAACCAAATTTTAACTCAAATGGCAAATTCCTTTACCTCTAAACTATTTCTAAAACTGTCACAAAAAGTGCTTTAGTATAATTTTTGGTTTTACTTATATTCTGTCTCCTATCTTGAGAAGTTGTACACACTATATGCTTTCACAGAAAATAAAAAGAAACACTAGTAGACTAACAATTATTAGAGGAATTAATTTATCTGCTTTAAAAGTATTCTTTTGTTTTTCTTGATTAAAAGGGAAATTTTTTAAAAATCTTTTTCAATTATAGTTGACATCCAATATTATATTAATATCAGATTTACAGCATAGTGATTAGAAATTTATATAGCTTATGAAGTGATTCCCTGATAACTCTAGTCCCCATCTGACACCATACACAAGTATTATAATACTAGAGGGCCGATGCACAAAATTCATGAACTTGGTGGAGGAGAGATCCCTTAGCCTTGCCTGCACCCTCTCACAGTCCAGGAACCTTTGGGGGATGTCTGATTGCTGGCTTAGGCCCACTGCCCGTGGGGACATCCTTAGTACTGCCACAGAGGCAGGAGAGGCTCCTGCCATCACCAATGCGCTCTCCAGTTCTGAGCTTGGCTTGTGGCTGAGCAGCGCTCCCCCTGTGGGAGCACACTGACCACTAGAGGGCAGTTCCTGTGTTGAGTGTCTGTCCCCTGTTGGTCAGTGCGCATCATAGCGACTGGTCATTCTGCCATTTGGTCAATTGGCATATTAGCCTTTATTATATAGGATTATTAACTATACTCTCTATGTGTACTCTACAGCACCATGTCTATTTTCTAACTGACAATTTGTATTTCTTAATCTCTTCACCTTTTCACCTATTCCTCTAACCCCCTTCTATCTGTCAAACATCAGTTTATTCTCTGCATGTATGAGACTGTTTCTGTTTTTATTCATTTACTTTTTAGATTCCATATATAAGTAAAATCATATGATATTTGTCTTCTCTGTTTGACTTTTTTTTTCTTAGTGTAATACCCTCCAGGTCCATTCATGTTATTGAGATGGCAATATTTCATTTTTTATGCCTTAATAATATCCCATAAGTGTATATATGTACCAGCTCTCCTTTTTTTTGCCTTAAAATATATTTTTTATTGATTTCAGAGAGAAAGGGAGAAACAGAAACATCAATGATGAGAGAGAATCCCTGATTGGCTGCTTCTTGCATGCTCCAGACTGGGGATGGAGCCCACAACCTGGGCATGTGCCTTGACTTGGAATAAAACTGAACTGCAATCTCCTGACCCATAGGTCAATGCTCAACCAGTGAGCCATGCCAGCCATGCTATATATGCCATTTCTTTATTCAGTCATCTATTGATGAACACTTAGGTTGCTTACATATCTTGGTTATCGTAAATAATGCTGCAATTAACATAGTGATGTTTTTAACTTTTTGATTTAGTGTTTTGGATTCCTTTGGCTAAATATTCAGAAGTAAGATGTAGATCACATGGTAGTTCTATTTTTAATTTCTTAGAGAACTTCCATACTGTTTTTCACCCTGGCTGTACCAATTTGCAATCCCATCAACAGTGTACAAGCTTCCCTTTTCTCTACATCCTTGCTAATACTTATTTTTTGATTTATTGATGATAGCCATTTTTATAGATATGAGGTGATATTGCATAGTTTTAATTTTCATTGCTCTGATGATAAGTGATATTGAGCATCTGCCCACAGGGAGCAGGCCTAAGCTGTCAGTTGGACATCCCCCAAGGGCTCTTGGTCTGTGAGAGGGTGCTGGTTGGACTGAGGGACCGCCCCCTCAGTGCACAAATTTCATACACTGGGCTTTTAGTATTATTGTAACAATCAGGACTGATATTTTGAACATCTTATGACAATTAAATATCAGATTATTTATATATATATTTTTATATGTATATATATATATATTTAAATATATATAAGTAGACAATCTCACTATGTTGTCTAAAAAACAAATTTTTATGAATCTTTTTTAATATATTTCTAATCATAGAATAATAGCCCATGTACTGAATCACAGTTCAGACAGAAAGATATTTTCTTAAGGCTTCAATTCAATTGTGTGCTTTAATAAAATTTCTTCATAGGTCACACTGGTCAATAGATACAATAGAGCTTTTCTGTTAGAAATTCTATAAAGTAAGGATTTGAAAATGCTTGTTTTGGAGATGCAACCTAGAGATTCCTTGCTTAGGTACTAAGGTACAGAAAAGATACTACTAGTAGGAGTCTTTCAGGGATGGGGTTCATATGCTATTTATCACTATATCCATGCTTTAATTCTAGCTCAGTGGCTGACACTTAGTGTTGCCTCAATAACTCTTTGATGACAATACAAATGAATGGCTGTGTGCATGTGTATGTATGTGTGTGTGTGGTGTTTGAGCATGTTAATAAAGGTACATATATAACTCATTATAAGACACATTACCCTAATGTAATTCAAATACTAATTTTTTTATTTTACAAATGTTTAAATTTTCTCATCTTTACTAAAGATAAACTTCAGCTCTAATCTTAGTTACACTTCAAAAATTAGGACTAAAATTGTTTATTGCTAAACTCACATTTATTCTCACCCAAATAGCTATCTCTAGGGGAATTACATAAAAAAATCTCAATGTAATTATTCAAATCTGTAACTACTGTTCTTATTGCTACCATCATATGTTAGCTATTACACTTTTCTATCTCTTTATAAGCTGCACATTTATCTCTGCTAATTCAGAAAATTTGTACAGTTTTCAAATCAGACATATTGCACTTCTGTATTAGTATATATGGATATTAGTTTCCTCAATGTCACAATCAGCAATCAAATTTGCTGTTATGAGCTTTCTTAGATTCCTTTTTACAATCATTTTCAAAGCTCTTTTTTCTCCTTGGTCATGAGTTTTAATGATCGTTCCAAGTCCACCTGGTTCATTGATAATTCTTAAAAATAGCAAAGTGGCCATGTGACTAAAGTCCTCACTGGCGACTCCTTCTTATGGTTTTGCTTACTTCCTTGGCTGTCCTGAACAACAGTGGTGTAGATAGTGAAGTAAGCCTGCAAGACCTATCCTAACCTCATTCTCCTAATATATCCTTCGTATACCTGAAAACCTTGAGTCTATGTTATTATTTCCTTTGTTTCTTCCTTAACTACAGGGATAACTTAATGTGTCTTTAGGATAAATAATATATTCACACTTAAGTTCTTTCTATTAGAAATACGGTTTCTTTTTGGTGACAGTAGACATTCCAATCTTATCCTGTGTCCTTTAAGTCTTCCTCATTACCCTGGGAAGTTGCTCTAATTCATACTTAAAAATCAATGCCTAGTGTTCTAATAGCAAAATACTTTCCCTAATCTTTAACAAAATGGCAATCAACTCACTGATAAAATAAAGTGTAGTTGTGTCAATTAAATGAACAGAAATATTATGTGTAAAACACATTTATAGAGGTGAGCATGAAGGTCAATAAAATGGCAAGTATTTTTCACAAGTAGATTGTAGGAATTGCTATTCAAAAAAATATGTTTAAGCAGAAGTTCACATTTTTGCACATTCATTTCTTGAGTGTGTGTGGTTGATGGTTGTGAATAAAAAGAAGCTATTTTAGTTAATATTAATATACCTTGAATTCAGATAAACCACTCTCAGGTTTAAGGATGGGACATTAGTGAGCTGTTAATGGTTGCTAACAGGTATTTCCCTCTATGCTCAAAAGTCATGTTCTTTCATTTGTCAAGATGTCCACTGAAGTAAAAGTTAATTTATGGCCTTGACATTTCCACTTCCCTTTAAATACTCCTGTGACTAGTTAGTCACATACAGGGTTTTTAACTTCTAATTTGGTGCAATTTAAATGATTTTATAGTTTGCCACTACCTTTAAATTCATGGCACACCAGTAAGATGTTATATACTACTAATATGGAATTCTTAAATGTTCTAAGGAATTATTTTCTACTATGGAAAAGCAAACTATTCATGACACACTTTTCTCCTTTTATTCCTTTGTTCTTCTGTTTATGGGCCTTTGAAGCAAAATGCATAGCAGCATTCCATTTATTACCAATACTATGTGGTTTAATTAGTTTAATCCTCTAATTTTAAAAATTTATCCAAGGAGTTCAGTGTACACATGGTCCCTATTTTCCTGAGGATTTTCCTTTCTGTTTATCCCAGGTCGCTCATTAATTACCAAGCCCATCCCTTTGAAATTTAGTTTGATTCTCACCTTTCATTACTTTCTAAATGTCAAATGTCCTGGCTAATGAACTAATCAAATTTTACCACCATATAAAACAAAACTTCAAAATCCTCACTTCAATCATTTATCCCGTTTAATTACCTGACATATTTCTATATCATGTATTTCACCAAATCTATCTTTCATTATTACCATTACTTTTTCAAGATACTCAAATAATTATGTATTGCTTATTCTCTATATTCCTGAGATTTCTATGTGGATTGCAAATCCTTGACTCATTTTATTTAGAAATTGCCTTTTTCCTCCTACTTTACAATATTCATACCCATTCCAAATAAGGCAAAACTTAATCATTCATAGGCCTGTGGCAGATACTGGCTAAATACTCCTAATCCTGTTTAGATTGGAGAGGTGCAGGCTTGGCTGAGGGGACCCCCACCACCACCTGTACATCAATTTGTGCACCAGGCCTCTAGTGTGTGTGTGTGTGTGTGTGTGTGTGTGTGTGTGTGTGTGTGTGTGTAATTATGCTAAGTGTCTGTCCAGGTAATGACATCACGAAGCAACACCTGGCTTTCTCTCCTGACGACTAGCCTCCTTGCAGTTTCTTCAACCCAGAAACACAACTTGCTTTATAGCCAGTTGGACACATTTTACACTTTAACCAAATGTCTGTGAACCATTTTCAAATATCTGTGAACCATTTTCCCATGTCTCATCTCATTTGATCCTCACAAAAGTCCTGGAGTAGGTATATAGGAGACTCAGTGGAATCTTATTCTCTTTTCATTAGCCAGAAAATGGAGATTTAGAAAGTTTAGAAACTTGACCCAACTAAAAAGAAGTAAGAAATGGTGGACCTTGAAAAAAACTTCACGTTTTCTCACTGCTCAGAATATAGTCAAACACTGCTACAGCTAAATATTTTACCCTTGTTCTCCCTGCCTGATCTATAATAATAATCTGTTTTGTGTTGATATTTACTGCTGTGTTGTTGAAAATTACCTGAAAGAGAAGTTGGGGTGCTTCACTGGGCTGGAAAAAGTTTAGCTAAATAAGAAGCAGGACTAATTAAGCAAGTTTCTTCTCTACATATAAAAGGCTAAGTTGACTCGCACATGCACAATACACACAAAGGTCTTGCTAGAGCTATTCATATGTCTGTGTTTTGATCTGTCATTGTCAATCATGAATTTGGTTAACACTTCTATTATAGAGAAAGGGCAAATAGTAATACTAAAATATTTCTTCTAATTAATTTTATTTCAATGTGCACAAATTTGTGCACTGGGTTACTAGTATTGTAATCAAATTGTTTAAAATCAATAAATAAAGGGAAAATATAAAGCAGCTAAAGAAAGCAGACATATCACATGTAAACAAACAAAAACAAGAATAGAAGTAGGTATCTTGCCAGAAACATAGAAGACACAGACAATGAAATAACACACTTAAAGTATTGAAGATGGGAAAAAATATAGGAATCTAGAATTCTCTTACTAATAGTGAAGTCAAAATAAATAATTTTTCAAAAATACAAAAGCAAAAATAATCCATTACTGGTATATGTCCCCCCAAATTTCATTGCATATGTACAATAATGCTACTGTGTACTTGGAAACTGAAGCAAGAAAAATCAGATTTTGTATTTCTTAAAAATTTCTTATACAAAAATTATAATTTTCTCCTCATAAAATTGATAAAAAAGAAATGACATTCTAAATATATTTAGCTAAAATACAGTGTGTGTGTGTGTGTGTGTGTGTAAATATATATATATGTGTGTAAATATATATATATGATATATATATATATATCATTACTTGAAGAGATTTGTATTTTTAACGTAACCTGGCTAGAATAAAAGTCAGCTTTCTTCTAGTATTCAATTATGTATATCTTTTAGTAAAACGTTGATTTTAAGTTATTAATGTTTAGACAAATAATTTTTTACACACTTTGGAGGATGTAAGACAATAAGACTCCACTTAGGTTGTAAACTGCACATTCTAGAGCCTGTCTTCTGATGGACAAAAGAAGTGATGAAATGAGAACCTGCAATGGAGCAGGTATGTGGTGCTGGACACACTGCTTTTTCAAATGGTTTGGGACTCACCGGAAGCGGGATGATTTCCTCAAAAAGAACAAGCCAGATAACCAAGAAGTGAGGCCCATTAAAAAAATCATTTTCTAAAATGAATTATCAATATCATACCTAATGCCAGTGGTACCTATATGAGAAAAAATAAATTCCTGAAGATGGTAAATAAGTTTGAGGCCACAAATCAGAAAGACTGAAATGATGAGACTGATAAGAGGTATGTAATAGCTATCCTTGTTTATATACATTATACTCAAATAAAAAGATTTATTTTACTTTAGGTGTCTTATATGCTTAAAGAATTTTTAAATTTTAGAATTATGAGTAGAAATAACTGAAATAGGCGAACCAAGATGGCAGCATAAGGCATACACCTAAATGTGCAGCCTCCTACAACCACGTTAAAAAATACAACTATAAAGCTAAACAGCCATCCTCCAGAGCCAAGGGACTGGAAGCTTTACAACCAGAATGCAAGAGAAAGAGTGCATTGAGACTGAGTAGACGTTCCCGGTGCCAAAACAGAGAGGTACGGACTTGTGCAGCGCAGGCAAATGGTGGTGGCGGCTACACCTGGATCTGCGGCTTGGAAGGGGTTTACAAGCTCCGAGGTCACACTGAATGCATTGCAGGCGGTCTGGCATCGGGGCAGAAGATGACAGTGGCATTCTAGCAGAGTTGTTTGCAGTGATCACTGACGCAGAGCTCCAAGACTCGGGGACTCAGGGGCGTGCAGATGCCAGGGCATGGAGATGCCAAAATGGGGAAAAGCTGTAGAGCCGGCTGAGGGGCACCCATCTTGGGTTGCTCCACCCCAGTGATTCTGAGACCCTGCCCCACCCAATTTATAACCCAACCCAAGCTGTATGTCTGTCTGCTTGCAAGCCTAACCTAACAGACTGCAGCTGGGACAGAACTCCAAAAACTCCAAACCCCAAACAATGAGGAGAAAGGCCTAGAGGTGATTTTCTTTCAGTGACACCAACAGCAATCAAGACTTAACTACAACAAGACTGTCCACTCAACCCTCAAAGGTGTACACTAAGAGTGTCCACCCCAGGTGATTGGGAAGGCTGAATCACTGGGCCCTATAGGACACCTAGCACAGAAAGCCACTCTATCAACACAGGGAAACAGCCAAAATGCGGAGACAAAGAAACAGAGCACAAATGACAGAAATGGAGGAAAGCAAACGACTGGATATAGAGTTCAAAACCACAGTTATAAAGCTACTCAAGAATCTTCTACGAAGCTGCATGGAACTA
>PVJC01014602.1:0-36225 GCA_004026665.1 Murina feae
TAATGACAGAAAACTTCCCCCACCTGGTGAAAGAAATAGACTTCCAAGTCCAGGAAGCGGAGAGAACCCCAAACAAAAGGAACTGAAGGAGGACCACACCAAGACACATCATAATTAAAATGCCAAGAGCAAAAGACAAAGAGAGAATCTTAAAAGCTGCAAGAGAAAAGCAGTTAGTTACCTACAAGTAGGCACCCATACGACTGTCAGCTGATTTCACAACAGAAACTTTGCAGGCCAGAAGGGAGTGGCAAGAAATATTCAAAGTGATGAATAGCAAGAACCTACAGTCAAAATTACTTTACCCAGCAAAGCTATCATTCAGAATTGAAGGTCAGACAAAGAGCTTTACAGACAAGAAAAAGCTAAGAGTTCATCACCACCCAACCAGTATTATATGAAATGCTGAAAGAGGAAGAAGAAAAAGGAAAGTAAAAATTATGAACAACAAATGCATATCTATCAACAAGTGAATCTAAGAATCAAGTGAATAAAAAATCTGATGAACAGAATAAACTGGTGAATAGAATAGAATCAGGGGCATAGAAAGGGAGTGGACTGACAATTTTCGGGGGTTAAGGGTGTTAGGGGTGCGTGAAGAGAATGGACAATAATTGTACACCTATGGATGAGGACAGTGGGGGGGCAAGGACAGAAGGTGGGGTGGGAACTGGGAGGAGGGGAGCTATGGGGGAAAAAGAGGAACAACTGTAATAATCTGAACAATAAAGGTAAATTAATAAAAAAAAGATTAAGTGCTTGAGATAGTCACTACTTTATACATATTATCTCATTCCAACCCTCTCAACAAAGTAATTAATCCCAACTGACAGGTGAGAAAACTGAAGCTCAGAGATGTTGTAGGGAATTATACGGCAAAGAAAATGGCAGAGGTCAAATAGAAACACAACTCTGTCGAACCTCAAACTCAATGCTCTCGGTTACTAACTACTTCAAGAGACTATTAAGAAAGGACAATTGTCAAGGACAAGAGTTAATGATTCTAGACTTAATTTAATTAACAAAGGTAGAAGTTTTTCTTTTAAAAAATATGAGATGAATTCAATAAATGAAATGTACACATTTATAGATGGAAACCCTAAATATTATAAGGATATAAATCCTCCTGAAATCAACTTATTATTTAGCACCACATTCCAGAGTAAAAGTAACTCTAGAGATGCAGAGAATCTAGATTGTTTATGAAAGGAAAATCTTTCAGTAATTTTTTATTAATATAGTTTACTTGACACCCTTAAGAGAGAAACTCAAAGTACACTAGGAGAGTCTTATGCAAACCCTGTTCAAGGTATAAAGGAAAGTTTTTCATCATTTAATCCATTTTTATTTTTATTGAATTTATTGGAATGATATTGGTTAATAAAATTATATGTTTCAGATGTACAATTCTATAACACATCATCTATATATTGTATTGTGTGTTCATTGCCCCAAGTCAAGTCTCCTTCTAATACCACTTATCCCCTCATATCCCCTCCTGCCTTCACTCACTCCCCTTTCCCTCTGGTAGTCACCATAATATTGTCTCTATCTATGAATACTATTTTTCTTTTTGCTTAATCCCTTCACCTTTTTCACCCAGTCCCCAATCCCCTTCCCTTCTAACAGGTGTAAGCCTGTTCTCTGTATCTATGAGTCTGTTATAGCTCTAGTTTCTCTCTTTGTAACTTATTTCCAGCACTCAGAACACAGGAAGATCCTTGTACTTGGCTCTTTTAGGGCCGTCCCCCACATTTCAACTCCCTTCTCTCTAAGAGACAGGAATATTATCCAAAGGCCCTTGTGTGTTTTTGATTCTCCTTTCTCCATATTTTTCTCAAGGCTTTCTCTTCTCAAGGCTCATGTCCCCTTTTTCTAATCAGTTCTAACATTTCCACCCACTTTTTTTATAAGCCTGTTGCTTTTATACCACTGGATGCCATAGAAGCTCATTAAATTACCCCCCTGAAAGACATTCTCCCTGCATACTCTGGGTTTTTATGAAGATGGAAGGGGTTCACAAATAAAACATAGAACATTAGCCTGACTGGCATGACTCATTGGTTGACCATAAACCTATGAATCAGGAAGTCATGGTTCAGATTCCTGGTCAGGGCATATGCCCAGGTTTCAAGCTTTATCCCCAGTGTTGGGCATGCAGGAGGCAGCCGGTCAATGATTCTTTCTCACCATTGATTTCTTATCTTTCTCTCACTCTCCTTTCCTGTCTGAAATCAATAAAAATATATTTTAAAAAAACACATAGAGCTTCAGAAGCATGGGTCAGCCCAATGACCATGGATGTAATCCTGGAATTCACTCAGAAATATAGAGATTTAACCATTCTCCAATGAGCAGTCTGGGGAAAAAAAGAGTAAAAGTAGCCTTCACTCAAGGAGGAACCACAGAGGCCCAAAGTTCCCATATCCTATATAATAAAAGCATAATATGCTAAGTGTCTGATCAATTGATCGACTGTTGGGTCGACTGCCCAACCAGGTGCTATGATGTACACTGACCAACATGTTGCAGATGCTCTGACTGGTAGGTTAACTTGCTGCTGGGGTCCAGCCAATGGAGAATGGGTAAGAGGGCTGGACATGCCCTGGAGTTCTCTTGTGATCCTGCCCCGGCCAGCTGGCCTCATCGACCTCAATGGGGACAAGGTGAGATGGTCCTGATTGGCCCAGGCTCAGGGACTCCACCATGCATGAATTCATGCACCGGGCCTCTAGTCACAAATAAATCCTCATACACTAAACACAGTATAATAATAATAACTACAACAACAACAACAACAAAAGTTGGCCTTGGAATGATGTCAGAAGACCTCTCTGGCTAGGTAGGTTGGTTGGTTGGAGCTTCGTCTCACACACCAAAAGGTTGCAGGTTCGATTTCTGGTTGGGTCACCTGCGTGAGGCAACTGATTGATGTTTCTCACCTCTCTCTCTCTCTCTCTCTCTCTCTCTCTCTCTCTCCTTCTGTCTCTCTCTCCCTCTCTCGCTTCTCCTTCTCCCTCTGCTTCTCCTTCTCCTTTTCCTTCTCCCTCTCTGTAAAATAAACATATCCCCATTAAAAAAAAGCCTAATGGACTCAACACCAGCTCTGCCACTTACCATTTACGTAACTTTGGATAACTTACTTCACCTCTCTCTAACTTACTTTTCTTATTTTAAAAAATGGGGTAATAATAACTACCTCATAGAATTACTGTGAGGATTAAATGAGATAATATGTGTAAGGTGGCTGATACACCATTACAATCATTAAAGCTTAATAAACTCTGGCCTCCTCTGCCAGAACCCCATGGTTACTTCTCTCATGTTTTTCTATAATGACCTAATTGCATATCCTTTGGTCACAGGCAATTTTACTACTGATACCCTCCACTCTTTCCTTCTTTTTGACTTTCTTATTGC
The DNA here is from genome assembly GCA_004026665.1 of Murina feae. NCBI lineage: Eukaryota > Metazoa > Chordata > Mammalia > Chiroptera > Vespertilionidae > Murina > Murina feae. Next base: position 3,421 of record PVJC01014602.1, read on the forward strand.
CTCTTTAAACATCCCTGCAAAATGACCTTTTGCAAGCTGCTGTTAAAGCACCAGATTGTCAGGGCTCAGTACTTTTCCCAATCCCAAGACCCAAGATTGCTTTATCTTTCAGGGGCTCCAGCCTTAATAATAAAATATAGCCAAATTCAGGAAGTAGGGCTTGTCCTGTGGAGAGTCTCAGATGCAAAATAGCAGCTGTTCCACCACAAGTGTTGTTTTTGAGAAATTCAAACTGCTCAGATTATACCCATGCCAAAAGGAATTCTTTCAGACCACTGAGTATGCCTTAATTAATTTCCAGGTTGAGTCTAATTCCTTCAGTGACCTGGAGATTTCTACAAATCTTCCTTTACCTTACTTTGTACTTTTTTGCCACCTTCTCGCAACCTTTCTGTGTCCTCATGCCAGTTACCACTATATATACATACCATCTGTTCAAGTTTTTTCTATAACATTTTTTAATATTTGCTTTTGCATTTTTCCTTTGTCCCCCCGCCACCCCGAAGTCCCTAGGCAGATAAAAATAGCCAGTCAGACTAAAGAACCAAGTAAAATATTAAGAACAGTTAGGAAAAATATAGCAAGCAGGTCAAATGAAGCAAGTTCCATAACCCTAATGCAACATTCACAATATTGCCTTGGTCACTGATCATGAGATCACAAAATTCATATAAAGTCAAAGAAACCCATTCCTTGCAGAATTAGCCTCCCTCCTCACTCCTCTCTGGGCCCAGGGTGCGAGTGAAGCAGATTCAGAGCCGACAGTGCCCCAGCAGCAACCTAACCCACAGCTGATTCTGCGAGGAATCAGGCTCTCTCCTCTACTGGTTGGTGTGTCTGTCCCCTGGTGGTCATTGCACGTCATAGCTACCAGGTGAACAGTTGACTGGTCAGATGATCACTTAGGTTTTTATATATAGATGTCATTCCCAGCTATCCTTGGCAAAACCTCAAAATCAGTTCCAAATAAAACAAGAAGAAAGCATATTAAATTGTGGACAAGCAATTTTTAAAGCATTTCTCAGTAAAATCAACTGCAGCCTAGAGCAAGTATTTTAACTGTTAACATTGATCATTAAACACTCCATAATTAGACTGAACTCCATGAAGGCAGGGATTTTGATCTGTTTTCATCCACTTGTGTGCTCTCAGAACCTAGCATATATAAGAGACATTCAACAAATATTTGTTGAATGAATGAATGATTGCATCCTCAATTTTATATTGTGGGATACTGCAGCCCCCTTTGCCATTAACCCCCACAGAAATTAAGATAAAATACTTATTACTAAATCCAAAAATGTCAACCACATTAATTGATACTTATTTATTCCAACAAAAAGTAAAATCACCATTTAAACAAATCCCCAGACCAAGGAAGAATTCAGTTAGACATTTATTAACATAGCTAACATTATATTCCTCAATCATAGTAGATCATTCCTCAGTGATAATGTATCATATTTGATAAACTCATAATCTAAATTCCAACATGTTTGCTATAATGTTCAGCAAAATGATTATAAAATTTCATTTAGAAAAAATAAACAAGTCAATAATATCAAAAGAATATTTTCCAAAGAAGAAAAAGGAGAATGTACCAATCTACCCAAACTGGAAAACATTATAAAATAATTATAATCTAAACAATATGGTACTAAGGTAAAAAAGAAAAATAAAGAAAAGTATCAGAAAAGGCCAGCAATCCAGAAATAAATTACTTATGGATAACAGTATGGAGTTTCCTCAAAAAATTAAATATGTAATTGCCATTTGACCCAGTGATTCCATTTCTAGGAATATATCCTAAGAGACCCAAAACACCAATCAGAAAGAATGTATGCACACATATGTTCATAGCAGCACAATTTACAAAAGCTATAATCTAGAAACAGCCCAAATGGCCATCAGTAGATGAGTGGATATGAAAACTGTGGTACATTTACACCATGGAATACTATGCAGCAGTAACAAAGAAGGATCTCTTACACTTTGACACAGCATGGAGGGACCTGGAGATGTTTTTGCAAAGTGAAGTAAACCAGACAGAGAAAGACAAGTAGCACATAATGTCTAGATCCAGAGACATAGAAGCATGGAAAAGACCATGGAATTTCAGAGGGAAGAAAGAGATGAGTGGTTGAGTGGGAAGAGATCAACCAAAGAATTTATATGTGGATATGCATAACCCATGGACACAGACAATAGGGTATGAAGGCCTGGGGCAGGGGAATGGGGGCAGACTTGAGGGGGGCAATGGGAGGAAAAGGGGAACATATGTAATACTTTCAACAACAAAGATTTAAGTAAAATAAATAAAAATGAAGAATGTACTATGTATGTCATATGAGGTAAGCACTATCAAACACAGGGAACAAATACTGATGTAATAATGCTAGGATAACTATAGCCACTTTGAGAGAAATTTTTATTTGGATACTACTTTACATGGTGCAGCATAAATTCTGGATAAATGACAATGTTAAGTATTGAGAATCCAGGTAATTAAAAACAAATAGGAACTAGAGACAAACATGAATTGTATCTTTGGAAAGATATATTTCAGGAAAAGAAATTTAAAAGGAAATGATAAACTTTTTTGACTGTACTGTTTAAACAAATTCTGTACAATAAAATCAAACGTCCTTTTGAATACCTACAAGGATCTATATAATCTGGATTGATGGTTTCTCTCTACTCATCTCCTTCTCTATTTACTTTGCTCCACCCAAGCTGGCCTCCTTGGACATACCATGCCAAATCCTTCTTCTAGGATTTTGCACTTGGTATTTTCCTGTGCTTGAAATGCTCTCTGCCCATGCTCAAATGTCCCTTACAGTATAAGCAATAGCAATACCTTCACCCAGCACTCCCTATCATCATTACTGACCATTATTTTTCTTGAACTCCAGCATTTATCATCATCCAACCTACCATAAATTTACTTGCTTATTTATTTCTTATTTTTTTACTCTACTGGAATTTAAGGTCAGTGAAGGAAGGGAATTTCCTTTCTTCATTGCTGTACACCCAGGGCCTGAAATCAAACGTGGCATGTAGTAGAGCTCAGAAAGTATTTGCTAAGTGAATAAACAAAAAGGCTAAAATAAGAGAAAAATTCTATCATAGAAAAAATTGCATCAAACATGATAGCCAAACCTGCCCAATGTGGCTTAGTGATTGAGCATCGATCTATGAACCGGAAGGTCATGGTTTGATTCCCAGTCATGGCATATGCCCTGGTTGTGGGCTCGATCTCCATTGTGAGGCATGCAGAAGGCAGCTAATCAATTATTCTCTCTCATCATTCATGTTATTTCTCTCTCTCCCTCTCCCTTCATCTCTGAAATCAATAAAAATGTATTTAAAAAACCACAAAAATCATGATAGCCAAAAGCTTAATAGCGATCCTATCCAATAAAGGGGTAATATACTAATTGACTGACACACCCTCATAAGATGGTAGCGCCCACAGCCAATAAAGAGGGACTATGGTAATTGACTGCCACACCCTCAAAGATGGCAGTGCCCACAGCCACAAAATGGCAGCACCCAATCCCCTCAGCCCCACTGGGGCACCTGCCTCCAGAGGCCCTCAGTCCCTTTAGCTCCCCAACTGCTCAGGCCCAGCCTGAGGTGCAGGCAAGCCTTGGATGGCAGCTTCCCAGCCGCCCAGGGCTGCCCGAGGCTCAGGTAACCAGGGCCAGCTGAGGCTTGTGCCGCGGCAGTGGCAGCAGCAAAGGTGTGATAGGGACATTGCCTTCCCCTGATCACTGGGTCACCTCCCAACCCTGGGGACTCCTGGACTCTGAGACGGGTCAGGCTAGGCTGAGGGACTCCTGGGGACTCCTGGGGGCTCCTGGACTCTGAGAGGGGGCCTCTAGTTCTATATAAAGAGTTTTTCTGAGATGGATGGGAACAGAAATGGCTCTGAGCAATGCAGTGATTGCAAGAATGAGGAGGACAACAGCTACAACTTGGGTGGTTTGAGTCCAGCCAATGACACTGAAGTCAAAAAGAAGGAAAAGATCCTGGCAGTTGGTTGAGTATTATCCAGTGCAACAAAGTGTTGCTGGATCGATTCCTGGTCAGGGCACATACCTTGGTTGCAAGTTCAATCCCTGGTCGTGCATATAGAAGGTAACCAGTCTATGTTTCTCTCTAACATTGATGTTTCTCTCTCTCTTCTTCCTTCCCCTCTCTAAGCATGTCCTCTGGTGAGGAATTCTTTTTAAAGGATGAAAGAAAAGAAACACACAAAAAAAAGAAGAAAGAAAAAGGCAGTGAGACAGATTCAGCTCAGGATCACCCTGTGATGAACTCTGACAGCATAGAGATCCTGGAACTATAGAAGGCCATTGATCTGTTTTCAGTGGATCAGTGACTTGCCAAACAATGGAGGAGGCTAGAAAGAGAAGCTACCAGTTCTGGGAAATGCAACCTATCCCCAAACTGGAAAAAGTGGTAAACACTCATGGTCCTATGGAGCCTAACAAAGACAACATCTGCCAGAAGCTCTATACCTTGCCCTAGGGCTGCACATAGGACCCTTGGACCTGGGGGACCGTAATGTGCTAAAAGAACTCTACACCCTCCTGAATGAGAATTATGTGGAAGATTATGGCAACATGGTCCAATTTGATTATTCCCCAGAATTTTATGGGCTCTCTGGATACCTGGCTGGCTCCCACAATGGCAGTGTGGGTTCTAGAGGTCTCAAGTTGGAAATTGATTGGGTTCATTAGAGCCATTCCAGCAAACATCCACACCTATGACACAGAGAAGATGGTGAAGATCAACTTCCTGTGTGTTCATAAGACACTTCGCTCCAAGAGGGTTGCTCCAATCCTGATTTGTGAGATAACCCAGAGGGTTCACCTAGAGAACATTTTCCAAGTTGCCAGGGTGGTATTACCAAAGCCTGTTGACACCTGCAGATACTGATACTGGTCCCTAAATCCATGGAAGCTGATTGAAGGTTTTCCATCTGAGCAGAAATATAACCATGCAGCTGCCATGAAGTTCTACCAAGTGCCAGAGCCTCCCAAGACAACTTGACTGCATCCAATGAGAAAAAAAGAACAATCCAGTAGTGCACCAGTTTATTACCAGGAACCAGGTGCCAGGAGGAGGTGGAGCATTGGTTCTACCCCCAGGAGAATATCATTGACACTTTGGTGGTGGAGAATGCAAACAGTGAGGTGACAGACTTTCTGAGCTTTTATACACTGCACTCCACTATTATGAACCATCCATCCCATAATAATCTAAAGGCTGCTTATTCTTTCTACAAGGTTCACAACTAGACTCCTCTTCTAGACTTTGTGATCAAAGCTCTCATTCTCACCAAAATAAAAGGGTTTGATGGGTTCAGTGCACTGGATCTCATGGAAAACAAAACCTTCCTGTAGAAGCTCAAGTTTGGCACAGGGGACTGCAACCAGCAGTATTATCTTTACAATTGGAAGTGTCCCAGCATGGGGGGTTGAGCTGCCAGTGAGATTCTAGATAAAACCATGAAAATTCAAACCAGGAAAGGGAATCCTACACTTGTTGGTCCAATTTCACAAATATGAGAATCCTTAGCAAAAGGAACAGCAGCAAACTGGATTTACCAAACTGCCACTGAACTTGAGAATTACATTGCAATAGCATAGGCTGTGTGATATCACCTCTAGCCATGTCTCTGGTCTCCCTATTTTCCAATAAATTGTATCCTTATGCAGCCATAATCAAAGGCAATGTAACTGCTGGAAAACTAACTCATGATTGGCATATTATGGAGTTAATGGGTGAATAATATACACTTTTTTCTTTTAGAGTTTTTACAGTTTCAAATCTTACACTTAAGTCTTTAATCCACTTGAGTTCATTTTTGTGAATTATGTGAGATAGGGGTCCATTATTATTTTTTGCATGTTATTGTCCAGTTTTACTAATACCATTTATTGAAGAGACTATTATTTCCCCATTGAGTATTCTTGGCTCCCTTGTCAAATATTGGTCAAGTGTGTATACAAGAGTTTATTTTTGGGCTCTCAATTCCAATACCATAACGTTTTTATTACTATAGCTTTATAATACAGTTTGAAATCAGAAAATTTGATACCTCCAGCTTTGCTCTTCTTTCTCAGGATTGCTTTGGCTAGTCAGTGTCTTTTATGGTTTTATATAAATCTTAGAATTGTTTCTTTTTTATTTCTGTGAAAAATGCCATTGGAATTTTGATGAGGATTACATTGAATCTGTAGATGGCTTCTTATCATGTGGACATTTTAATAATTATTTTGATCTATGAAAAAAAGAGTTTATCAGAACTTATAAAAATGACATCAAGACTAGACTTAGAGCAAGCATTCAACAAAAATGTGTTAGTGAATGAGTATATAAGTGGACAAAAGACATGAAAAGACATAAAAGACATGAATAGTCCCACAAGTGTATTCCCTCTCCAGTGATCAGTATGTTTCCTAGAATCTTCGGTCATTGTCAAAAAGATCTTAGAAACTTATTTACACGTAAGTTCCTTTGTGTGAGGTCTTATGGAGTGGGGGTAGCTATGCTTAACCCAAAGGAATAAATAGATGACACAATGTTCAATTTCAGAGGTGAAAAGGAAAGTTTATTTTGGAGATGGAAGAGGCCTTCCAGTATTTGTTATGTATCTATTATCCAAATATTTATTTGTTATCCAAATATTATTTTTATCCAAATATTTATATAATTACTCAATTTAAAACATTGTCAGAGATGTAAATATGAATAAAAGTTACACACTAAAAAGAGGGATAAGAGTTGTACACCAATAACTAATAAAATGATGAAAATGATAAGTACCATAAATGAGATTAATTAATATGAAAATTCAAAAACAGATTATTTCTAGTTGGTAATATTACTAGCCTTCAAAGAGGAGGTGATGGAGCTTCCGGAGCTTGAAAGATAGGAAAGATTTTATTTTTTATTTTTTTTAAAAAATATATTTTATTGATTTTTCACAGAGAGGAAGGGAGAGAGACAGAGAGCCAGAAACATCAATGAGAGAGAAACACCGACCAGCCGCCTTCTGCACACTCCCCACTGGGAAAGTGCCCGCAACCAAGGTATATGCCCTTGACCGGAATCGAACCTGGGACCCTCCAGTCCACAGGCCGACGCTCTATCCACCGAGCCAAACCGGCCAGGGCGGAAAGATTTTAGTATGCATAGAAAAGGGATTACGATTACAGGCAGAAGTAACTGCATGGGGAAATGCACTGAAGTGTACTTAAGAATAGCAAGTATAAATTTCAGTGAATCTAAGCCACCAGTGATAAGACACTATTTTATGCAGCACTAAGAAACAATCAAACAATAATTCAGTGATTTCTTTTCATTTGAAAATTTTATTATATATTTACTGAAAGAGCTCTTTTACACTTTAGACATAGACAAAGCAAAATAAAGTAGTAATAATATCCCTAAAGCTTGTTCACAGTGAGTGAGGAAGGAGCCATATGATTCAGGGCTTTACAATGCAGCTAATACTCAGAAATGTTTCAACAATAAAATACTAGTAGAGAACCCTGATCACAGTTCTGCTGGGATGGCCATTCCTATCACACCTGAAGTCTTCCTTCACAATTTCCATGGGTTATCCCAACAGAGTCATTCATACAGAGTAACTTGTCCCTTTTCTTCTAAAATATGATTGACCAGAAAAGAGAAAAAAAAAAAACAAGAAGAAATGGGACCAGATAAACTATCAAATCATGTTAATGAAGTATAACTAAAGTAAACCACAAATTAACAACATTCTATTGATGCCTCAATGACTTAGGTAGAAAATGGACACAAATTCTGGCCTACCTGGTGATTATTAATGACCAGATGCTCATATTTGAGAGATCCTACAGTTGAATTCTCAATTAAAATACTCAGCAATATAAGAGGATCAAAACACCATTTTATCAGCCAAATGGATAATGAAAAGGCATATAGCGCTATAGGAAGGCACGAAGAGAATTATTTGGGTTTTATAAAATGCATAGATATGATTAATACCTCAAAATTCTTTCAAAATTTACTATACAGTCCTTTCTCTGAAATATATGCAATATATAGTTACCAAATATTGCTCAAATTAATGTACCTAATCTGACATTTTATCTTAATTTCTATATAAATGAAAGAGCAGTCCCATAAAATTTTAAAATGCAATCTAGCAATTTAATAAGGACACAATCCATTGAAAATGAATGGCTTCTAACTGTAATATAATGTACCTACTTGGCATACTAAACAAATAATACTGTAAATACTAAATATTTCTCCTTACTGCTAAGTTAAAACTGCAAATTATCTTTGTATCCATACTTTTTATCTTTATTTTTGAAAGTATTATAGATGTCTCCTTTGTTTTTTTTCCCCCATTGATACCCATCCACCATACTCCTGCCCCTCCAGGCCTTCACTACACTATCGTCTATGTCCATAAGCTAAAAATATATGCATGTAAGTCTCCCTTGGTTAATCTCACCCTTTCCAACCCTGCCTTCTTTCTGAGATTCGTCAGTCTATTCCATGCTTTTATATATATATATATATATATATATATATATATATATATATATATATATATATATAATCTCACACAAGAAGGGAGAGGGAGAGACATCATTGATCAGCTGCCTCCTGCACACCTCACACTGAGGATGAAGCCTTAAATCCAGTCATATGACTTGACTGAGATTCGAACCTTGACCTCCTGGGCTCCTAGGTTGAGGCTCAACCACTGAGCCATGCCGACCAGGCCTGTTCCATGCTTTTATGTCTCTGGATCTATTTTGTTCATTAGTTTATATTGTTCATTAGATTCTACATATGAGTGAGATCATGTGACTCTTATCTTTCTCCAACTGGCTTATTTCACTTAGCATAATACTCTCCAGGGTCCCTCCAAGCTGTCTCAATGTGTATCCATACATTTAATATAAAAGTCCAAGAATTTTTTAAAGTAAACTCAGCAGGTGTGTCTTCTCGAAATGTGCAAATAGTTATCATTATAATGACAGATTACCACTGAAGTATTATCATTGAAAAGAAATGTATTATAGGATTTTACAAAGGGCTATGGAAAGTAATAGATTAAAAGAACATAATTTATACTAAAATGGAATCACTTTCAATTTTTAAGATCATGATTATATCTATCATTGACTTATACATAGAATATTCAACATAATACAATATTAAATATGCTGCCACCATCTCACAGACTGATTACAAGGCAAATTAAAGTGTCATGAAGTCATCCTGCTAACCTTCCAGCTAGTGCTTCTCAGACAATAATGTGCATGCCAAACACCTGTGGATCTTGTTTAAATGCAGATTCTGATTCAGTAAGTCTCCATGGGACCTGTGATTCTGCATTTGTAATAAGTTCCTAGGTGGTGCTCATGATGCTGGAACATAGTTTGAGCAGCAAAGCTTTAGGCTACAGGAAACTTTACTTTCTATAAGTACTTTTATGACAAATAAGTTTTGAGTCCTCACTTCATTCATTAATCCTTCCAACATGTTCAACAAAAATTTTAAATATTTATCTGGATGGAAATGTTCTCTATTCAAATTACTAAGTAGGAGATCCTGGCTTTAGGAGCACTAAGCCCAATACAAATACAGAGAAAATAATAAATACTTTTTGGATGATTTACTCTTTTAAATAACAGCTTGATTGAGACATAATTCACATACCATAAAATACCCATAATTTTATAGTGTACAGTTCAGCAGTTTTTAATATATTCACAGAGTTATGCAAATATCACCAGTCTTTAATTTTAGAATATATTAATAACTTCCAAAAGAAACTCTGTACCCATTACCAGTCATTTTCCATTTCACCCTAATCACTCCAGCTCTAGGCAACCACCAATGTATTTTCTGTCTCTACGGATTTGCCTATCCTGGATATGTGATCTTTTGTGACTGACTTTTTTCACTTAGCATAATGCTTTGAAGGTTCATCAATGTTGTAGCATATATCGGTACTTTATTATTTTCATGGCTGATTATATCCCATTGTATGAATGTACAATAAAATATTCTGTTTATCCATTCATCAGTTAATGGACATTTGAGTTATTTCCATTTTGGAATATTATGAATAATCTTACTATGAACATTTCTGTATGAGTTTTTGGGTGGGCTTATGTTTTCAATTCTCCTAGATATATACCTAAGAGTGAGTCATAAGTTAATATTTAAATTTTTGAGGAACCACTAAACTGTTTTCCCTGGCCAACACTTGTTCTTATCTCTCTCTTTATTATAACTATGTTAGTGGGTGTGAAGTAGTATCTCGTGGTTTTGAACTTCATTTCCTTGATAGAGAATGATGTTGAGCATCTTTTCGTGTGATTATTGGCCATTTGTATATCTGATTGTTTTTTAAAGTTACAATTTATTAAACACTTACCCTCTGCTGGGCTATTTTAATTCATTGTCTGATTTCAACCTCTTACTGGTACCAACCATAGGAAACAAGTACTATCTTTTAAAAATTAGCTTTTAAAGATATAATTTACATACAATAAGTTGCACATATTTAAAGTATAAATCTGATGAGCTTAGGCGAATGTACATACCCATGAAATCACCATCACAATCAAGATAATGAACATATTCATTATCTCTAAATTTCCTTCCTCCCTTTTATAATCCCTCCTTCTTGGCCTTTCCTATCCCCTTGCCAAACAACTATTAATCTACTTTCTATCATTATAGATTAATATGCATAATCTATCTATATATAAAAATTTAAGTGACCAAACGACTTGATGACCAGTCGCTATGACATGCACTGACCACCAGGGGGCAGATGCTCAATGGAGGAGCTGCCTTCTGGTGGTCAGTGCGTTTGCACAGCGAATGTCCCATGGCCAGCAGACCCCTATCGTGCACAAATTCGTGCACCGGACCTCTAGTACTATAGTATAAAGTTTTATATAAATAAAATCATATGGTATATATTTTGTTTGTCTGACTTCTCTCACTCAACATAATTTTTTTGCGATTCATTCAAGTGGCTGCATGTATCAATAATCCATTCTTTTTAAAAACAGCTTCACTGAGATATAATTCATATATCATACAATTCCCCATTTATAGTATACAATTCCATGGTTTTGAGTATAATACATTACTTATTTTTAAATCATGATAAAATATATATAATATAAAAATTGCCATTTCAGTCCACTCATTTTTAAAAATATTTTTTTTATTTATTTCAGAGAGGAAGAGAGGGAGAGAAAGAGACAGAAACATCAATGATGAGAATCATTGATTGGCTGCCTCCTGCATGACCCCCACTGGGGGAATCAAGCCCGCAACCCAGGCATGTGCCCCCGACTGGAATTGAACCTGGGACCCTTCAGTCCACAGGCTGATGCTCTAACCACTTAGCAAAACCAGCCAGGGCCCACTCCTTTTTATATTGCTGAATAGTATTTCATTCTATGACTCTACCACAATTTGTTTATCCATTCATACAGGTAATATTTTATTCATGCTCATTTTACAAGTGAGAAAAAGTGAAGCATGGAGAAAAGGTAACTGTGATTGTCCTAAATCACAGGCAAGTAAGTAATAGAACAGACGTTCAAACCCAGGTCTGCCAATGCCAAAATTGATGCTCTTAACCACTATGTACACTATCTTTACAAACTGAAAAGACCTAGTAACACTCAATTAAGTTCTGCCTTCATGGTCAACAACATGCCAGTTCTTGTCATAGTCTAGCCCTGGAGGTTGGCCAAGGCCCTTCTTCTTTAATAATCTAAAAGACTATTTCAGCCCTAATTGGTTTGGCTCAGTGGATAGAGCATTGGCCTGCAGACTGAAAGGTCCCAGGTTTGATTCCGGTCAAAGGCATGTACCTTGGTTGCAGGCACATCCCCAGTAGGAGGTGTGCAGGAGGCAGCTGATCAATGTTTCTCCCTCATTGATGTTTCTGACTCTCTATCCCTCTTCCTTCCTCTCTGTAAAAAATCAATAAAATATATTTTTAAAAAATAAAAGACTATTTCACACATGACAAAGGTAAGGTAAAAGACATTGTCAGTATAAGCTACAGACATTGAGAAGCAGGCAGGGTTCCAGAATCAAGGATCAGACATGGGTCCAAATTGCTGAGTATTAAGCAGCACCAGGCAGGTTAGTGTCAGAACAATGCATTTTGGCTAGTCATCAGGAAAATAAACTGTCTGTCCTCAGGCTTGTGCAAAAAAAGTGTTAATTAGATGTGAACTAGGAAAAGAAGTCTTTTATCAGAGTCCAGTTGGGCCGAGTGTCTAAAAGTGTCCCTCCTGTCCTCAAGGGAGTTAATTTACTCACCCTTAGTAGTGTCTCAGATTGGGAACATACTAGGATATATTCCCTACTCTTCCCAGAAAGGAGTTTGAGGGCTAATGCACTAAACTACCTTCACAGGATCAAAGAACATAAGGGCTACCATGGGAGAAGGCAGGAGTGACCTTATCTCTATTTTCACTAATTCAGAAAAACAAGAAATGAGTTGTAGTAGAAATAGAAAGGTGTTTCTTGACAATATTATAAAGCACTATAATATAAGTGAGAAAATTGAGTCACAGAGCACTTCAGTGACTTGCCCAACATCATACATTGAGTAATGGAGTTGAGGCAAGTCTATTTTTATTTCCCAACTTTGCAAGACTACGGTAGACTCATCTTTTCTTAGTCATCATTGTATACCCAGAACCTAGCCCAGTGCCTGAACCCAGCACATGGTAATGTTCAAGATGAATGAAAGGCTGCAAAGTTGTGCTCTTGATTACTCTGTACAAAACTTGTCCTAAGGTCCAGGCCTTCCTCGGGCCCTGGTTCTGATCAGTGGATCAATACCTCCTCTCTAATCCTAAACCCTCACTCTGGTGTCCTGCCTAGATCTCATAACACCAGCCTTGTTGACTCCCCTTCTAGAGACTGAAATCTTATATGCTTCTAGACTTTGATTCCTGCTAACAGTTTTCTACTGTCAACCTGCTTTGACTTCTCACATTATCCAACCATATTCCTCATGCAATAGCAACCCAACCGTCTGGTGATGCCTCCCATTTCTTATGGCACAGATATTGACCACCCCTACATCCAACAGTGTTTACCACTGTTGCCCATTATGGTCATATTTTGTCTGCTGGACTGGACTTTGCACCGGATCTGTGTAGTAAAGGAAAACAGAGGCCTGTACATCAAATGCTTCCAAGTGTTACCTGCTTCCTGGCTGTCTTTGGCTTTATCTGATCCCAGTGTGATTCTCTGTGATGCTAATCACAGACAGTCTGAGCAACACTCTGGTGTTCTAGGGACTGAGACAGCCTCCCAAGCCTGAAGAAGAGGGAAGGAAGGCAAGAAAGAAGAAAGGAAGAGAACACAACAAAACTTTTTACTTTCTTTTCTAAATGTAGGCCAGCATGTGAGTACTGCTAGCTGTGGGTGGAAAGTACATTTATTTTAGAGGGAACAAAACATCAAAATCACTAACCCAGAATTTGAGGGACATGGAAGAGGCAGGTAAAGTTTAAAAAGAGATATTTTAAAAAGGTGATATCAACAAAGGTTTTCAGCACAAAGGTAAGGCCTGTGAAGGAGAGTATGAAACATCCAGACTAATCTGTACCTCTCTTCTTCTAAGGGTGCTGTGACTCATGGATAGCTTATATAGATAGTCTCTGAAAATTCCTCTTTAGGCATGGAACAGACCGTAGAAACACAGAGGGAAGGCGGAGGAGGGTGGGCGGGTGGGAAGAGATCAACCAAAGAACTTATATGCATATATGTATACACAGACAATAGGGTGATGAAGGCCTGGGTGGGAGGGTTGTGTGTGAGAAGGGGGAGTGGAGCAGGCTAGAAGAGTTCAATGGAGGGGGGAAGGAGACATATGTAATACTTTCAACAATAAAGACTTAAATAAAATTTAACAGGCAAAAAAAGAAAAAGAAAAAGAAAATCCCTCTTAAGTCCCCAGGCTCCTTAAAGTGAATGATTACATCCCTGAAGGTGGGCTCAATGGTTAGAGCATCAACCTGTACACCAAAGGGTCACAGGTTCAATTGCCAATCGAGGGCACATACCTGGGTTGCAGGTTCATGGTTGGGGCACATATGGAGCAACCAATTGATCTCTCTCTCTCTTTCTCTCTCTCTCCCCCTCTCTCCCTCCTTTCCACTCTCTCTAAAAAGCAATGTAAAAAAACATCCTCAGGTGAGGATTAACATAAAAATAAAAATAAATTTAAAAAATAGTGAATGACTACATTCATAGACATGCTATAAACTATGGACACATAGTTTGTATGTGGCCTGTGTGTGGCCAACCTGACAGGTGGCGGGAGGGTTCAGAAAGGCAGCTCTTCCAGCCAGAACTGACTCACCAAGAAAAGGTAATTCCACAAAAAATTCCTTACACTTCAGCTCACTTCAGACAAAAATAGCTTGTGACCAATACAGGATTGGGTATAATGAGTTCCTTTACCTCAGATACCTATAAAGCAGAATAAACAGTATGTTCCTCTTTCTACACCCCCAGCTCTGTGACTGTTCTAACTTCACAGGAGGAAAAGCACAGGGAACCGGTTAAGGGAGAGAGCATATCACGCTACAGGCAGACAGCTGATATAAAGAGAGTAACCTACTATTGTCTGCTTGGCATAACAACATAACTTTCTTAATGGTTGCTCTGGTGATTGCAATTAACATCTTAGCTTATAGCAATCTAGTTTGTACAATATCAACTTGATTTTAATAGCATACAAACACTTTGCTCTCATAGAACTCTATTCCTTCTCCCTTCCTTTTTGCTTTACATCTTTATACATTGTATGTCCATGGACATATTTATAATTAGTGCTTTATGCAATTGTCTTTTTTAAAAAATATATATTTTATTGATTTTTTATAGGGAGGAAGGGAGAGGGATAGAGAGATAGGAACATCGATGAGAGAGAAACATCTATCAGCTACCTCTTGCATACCCCCTACTGGGGATGTGCCTGCAACCAAGGTACATGCCCTCGACCAGAATCGAACCTGGGACCCTTGAGTCCACAGACTGATGCTCTATCCACTGAGCCAAACCAGTCAGGGCTGCAATTGTCTTTTAAATCAGCTGGGAGAAAAAATAACTTATGAACAAAATATACATATATACTGTCTTTTATGTTTATCTATGTAGGTAACTTCACTGGTGCTCTTTATTTGTTTTTTAAGCTGTTTATGTGCTGGTATTTTGCTATGGCAGCCCTAACAGACTAATATAGGTGGTATCCTGGATGGAGTCTTGCTCTCATGCAGCTGCTCTTTCTCAGTCTCTCAAAAAAGGAGAGGAAACAAGGTCTCTAAGACACACAGGCTCCAAGCAATAGAGGTCTATGAAGGAAATGCTGTTATTAACAGGGAAACTTTACAGACCAGCTTCTTTCCTGCTCCAAATCAACATAGATAGCATTACTCTTTGGGTTCCTAGCCCCAAAAATCTCCTCTGTGGCACTGGCTGGTGTGGTTCAATTGGGTGCCCTTTCTGTGCCCAAGATTGTTGGTTCCATTCTTGGTCAGGGCACATTGCTGCACAGTGGGCTTGACCCCCTGCAGGGGGCCTGCAGGAGGCAACTGATTGATGTTCTGCTCTCACATCAATGTTTCTTTTTCTCTCTAAAAATGAATTTAAAATATTTTTTTTCTGTGTACTTTTTCTTTCTTTTTGTATTGCATAAAGTATTACAAAGATTAGTACACATATCTCTTTTTTTCTCCCTTGTCCTTCCCCCGGCCTCCCCTACCCCTAGTGTTTTGTGTCCATTGGTTATGCTTATATACATGCATAAAAGTACTTTGGTTGATCTCTTTCCCCGCCCAACCCTCCCCGTCATTGTTGCTGTAGTTTGACAGTCTGTTTGATGCTGGTTTGCCTCTGTATCTATTTTTGTTCACCAGTTTATAATGATTTTTATTATCCATAGATGAGTGAGGACATGTGGTATTTTTCTTTCATTGACTGGCTTATTTCACTTAGCATTATGCTCTCCAGTTCCATCCATGCTGCTGAAAATGGTAAGAATTCTTCCTTTTTATAGCAGCATAGTATTCCATTGTATAGATGTACCACAGTTTTCTAATCCATTCATCTGCTGATGGACACTTAGGCTGTTTCCAAATCTTAGCTATGGTAAATTGTGCTGCTATGAACATAGGGATGTATATATCCTTTCTGATTGGTGATTCTGTTTTATTGGAATATATTCCCAGAAGTGGGATCACTGGGTCAAAAGGGAGTTCCATTTTCAATTTTTTGAGGAAACTCCATATGGTTTTCCACAGTGGCTACACCAGTCTGCATTCCCACCAGCAGTGCACGAGTGTTCCTTTTTCTCCACATCCTCTCCAGCACTTGTTGTTTGTTGATTTGTTGATGATAGCCATTCTTACAGGTGTGAGATGGTACCTCATTGTTGTTTTGATTTGCATCTCTCTGATGGTTAGTGACTTTGAGCATGTTTTCATATGTCTCTTGGCTTTCTGAATGTCTTCTTTTGAAAAGTGTCTATTTAGGTCCTTTGCCCATTTTTTGATTGGATTGTTTATCTTCTTTTTGTTAAGTTGTATGAGTTTCCTACAAATGTTGGAGATTAAACCTTTATCAGTGATAACATTGGCAAATATGTTCTCCCATGCAGTGGACTTTCTTGTTGTTTTGCTGATGGTTTCTTTTGCTGTGCAGAAGCTTTTTATTTTGATACAGTCCCATTTGTTTATGTTCTCTTCAGTTTCCAATGCCCTAGAAGCTGTATCAGTACAGAAACCGCTCCGGCATATGTCTGAGATTTTGTTGCCTTTGTATTCCTCTAGTATTTTTATGCATTCCCATCTTACATTTAAGTTCTTTATCCATTTTGAGTTTATTTTTGTGTATGGTGTAAGTTGGTGGTCTTAGTTTCATTTTTTTGCATATATCCGTCCAATTTTCCCAACACCATTTATTGAAGAGACTGTCTTGACTCCATTGTATGTTCTTGCTTCCTTTGTCAAATACTAATTGAGCATATTGGTTTGGGTCAATGTCTGGGTTCACTATTCTATTGCATTGATCTATATGTCTGATCTTGTGCAGTACCAGGCAGTTTTGAGAACAGTGGCTTTGTAATATAGTTTGATATTTGGTATGGAGATCCCACCTACTTTGTTCTTTCTCAGGATCACTGCAGCAAAATCTCCTCTCTGAGCCTTTCATTCTATCAATTAAGGCAAGATTCAGTCATTCCCAGTTCCCCTTTCTATAAATTTGCTGTGCATATAGCAAGAGGAAAAAAATAGAAGGGAAACCATCAGGAACTCCAGGCCTCTGGTTTTGTAGTGGAACAATAAGATGGAATCTATGGTGTAAAAGACTCATGAAGAAGGAGCCTTTGGTAATAGGGCTGCTTAGGTTTTACCCCATCTTCCACATCATGGACTAACACCAAAGGCCTCCCACTCTTTCTTCCTTTAGACTAACTTCTATACCAACAAGCCAGTTGGAGCCTTTGTTGACCTATCCCATCTATGAACCACCACACACTTTCTTCTTGAACAGCAAGATGGGGAGAAGACATTAGCACCAGGATTTCCTTATCTTTTTAGAGGCATCAAGACATAAGACTGGCAAAATGAGAAAGGAAATCCCCATGAGTCTGAGGCACAATGCAGCATTGACCTGTAAAGCAGAAGTCACTGTGAACTGGCCAGCAATGTTACCAGCTTCTTTATCCCTGTTGCTTTTACTGTGGAGAAAGCTGTTAACCTGTGTCTCAGTTAGGTGCTACCAGGCAACCCCCATCTGGTCCCCTTCTATTCCTCATGGCATGCAAAGGTCATCCTTGACCTGTTCCCCAGATAGTTTTTCCCTTGCTTGTAGAAAAAGCTGGAAGAGGGAAGACATCAAGGAACTGCAGTCCTGGAGCTTTATAAAGTTCCACTACACCAACAGTGTAAAATAAATATAATTTTAGGCATGGCTGGAGAGAAGCACATGAAACTTGTAGTCTTTACAGGTCATTTTCTAAATAGTAAAGAAAAGACTAGTGCGAGTGAGATTCAGATTTGCATCAAGTTCATGCAAACATTCTGATCAGTAGCCTGGAATACAGAACTTTCTCTCTAGCCTCACATCACTTCAAGGAGCAGGCCTGGGCCAGCTCCTCTGAGAGTCTGTCAGGCAAACTTGAGTCCCAAACAAGAAGAATGAAAACTTTGGTTCCTTTAACAAACTGCCTGGGGATGCCATCTACTGGGTGAAGTCAGCATGGGAGAAGTAAAGCTGGGTTGCAAGGGGGATACACAGTTGAGTCCCACCCATTCCTAACCGCCCCTGCTGGTGCGGAGGACTATGCTCTCCCCTGGAAATGGAAAGGGGTTGGCCCCCTCACTTGATGAATGCTAGATGATGCAGAGAACTATTTACCCCATCACTCTGCAGGGGAGGCAGGAAGTGCATAGCATGAAAACCTAGGGAATAGCATCTCAGAAGCAGCAAAAAAGACAATGTGAATTGAAGCACAATTATTAATTCACACTGCCATAGCAGTTTCTGTAAACTATATTTAGAAGAAGCCCTCAGTCCCCTCTTTGCAATTATCTGTATGCATCATCCAGACCTTCACACTATCTGTTTTATCCAGAATTATTATCTCAGCTCATCTGCATGTTCAGTTTTTCAGGAGGACAAAAAACCTCTCCAGATACTTAATTTATGAATTCTGGGGAATTTGACTGGGGGAGATGTGGAAAAGCAAACAATTGGTAAAGGCATATAATTACCACTTTCAAAGGAAACATTCACCTCCAGCTGGCCTACTTGTGTAGGCTCTAATACCCGAAAAGAGAATTAATTAACCCAGGCAGGTCTTCAGTGCTTGCAGGTCCTTCTTCAAACTGATTTACAAATCTGCTTAGAAATGCTGAACTTTTTGCAAGCAGAATTTACTTATAAATACAGCTGCAGATGGAATATTTTGAAAATGCAAATAAAAAATTCTGAACAGGAATAACTTGACATTTGATTCTGGAACAATGGTAAAATGTCAACAACTGCCATGAAAATATTGAATATAAAATAATGATTAAGGGTCTTTTCAGATTCTTAAATACATAGCGCTGTTTAGGTTTGGTTGTTTTACAAACCTCTGTACAATATTACTTTGTTTCAACAACCTTGAATTAAAGTAATGCTATTTTTTAAATTGAGTAATTAAATAGATGTACTCTAGACTTTTAATTTCATTGGAACAATAGAGGTCCAGTGCACAAATTTGTGCACCAGTGGGATCCCTCAACCTGGCCTATGGGATTGGGCTGAAACCAGCTCTCTCACATCCCCGAGTGGTCCCAGATTATGAGAGGGTGCAGGCCAGGCTGTGGGATCCCACTGGTGCACAATAGGGGTGGGGAGGGATGCGGGAGATTGACCAGCTGGGGAGGGACCACAGAAGGGCTCAGGGCATGTCCCACCCATCTCGCTCAGTCCCAATCAGCTGGACCCCAGCATCTGCTCCCTGATGGTCAGTACATGTAATAGCGACTGGTTGACCAGTCGACTGTCTGCCCCCTGGTGGTTAGTGTATGTAATAGTGAGTGGTTGAGCAGCCTTACCATATCATTAGCATATTATGCTTTGATTGGTTGATGAACCACCAGACACTTAGCATATTAGGCTTTCATTATATAGGATAGTAATAGTTTCATTCTCTCAGAACTGTGGCCCCTCCAGGGCAGAAATCTCTCTTCCCTGTGTGCCAAACTCTAGGTTGATTGATAACCTAATGATCCCCTAATTATTGATCCTTTTAAAGATCTGGGATGTCACCAAAACAGCCCAACTTCTGTTTAAAAAATCCATTTTAATGTTATCACTTATAATTCTACTTAAAAGTTATTTACAATATGAATTTGCTGCCTGTGGTGTAAAATAGCATCTCCATCTTTTCTTTCTTTTTAAAAAATTTTAACTGTAATAAAAATGAACAACATAAAATCTACCATCTTAACCCTTTTTAAGTGCAATGTTCAGTAGTGTTAAATATATTCACTTTGTTGTTCACTCAATCTCCAGAAAATTTTCATCTTGCAAAACTGAAACTCTATGCCCACTTGAACACATCACCTCATCACCCTTCCTTTCAGCCCCTTCCATTCTACTTTCAGTATTCATGAATTTGACTACAGATACTTTATATAGATGGTATCATACAGCATTTGTCTTTTTGTGAGTGGATTATTTCACTAAGCATAAGAACTTTGCAGTTCATCCATGTTGTATGATGTGGTAAGATTTCCTTCATTTTTAAGGCTGAATAATAAACTGTCGTATGTATACCACATTTTGTTTATCAGTTCATTCATATATGAGCATCTAGGTTGTCCATGTCTTGGCCATTTTGAATAATGCTGAAATAAACATGGAAGTGCATGTATCACTTTAATATCCTGATTTTAATTATTTTGGATATATGGTAGAAGTGGAATAGCTGGATCATATGGTGGTCCTATTTTTTATTTTTTTAGGAAATTCCATGCTTTTTTCTACACTGGCTCCACCAATTTACAGTCACACCAACTGTGTGCAAGAGTTCTCTTTTCTTCACATCCTCATCTGATCTTTTGTGGGTTATTTCTTTCTGATAATAGCTATCCTAATAGGTGTGAGGTAATATTTCATTGTAGTTTTAATTTGCATCTCTGATAATTAGTGACATTGAGCATTTTTAATGTCTATTGGCCAGCTGTATGACTTCTTTAAAGAAGACATTGACCATTTTTAATTGGATTGTTTGTCTTCCTTTTGATGAGTTGTATAAATCCTTTATATTTTTATTTTTAAATATATTTTTATTGATTTCAGAGAGGAAGGGAGAGGGGGAGAGATAGAAACATCAATGATGAGAGAGAATCATTGATTGGCTGCCTCCTACATACCCCCCACTGGGGATCAAGCCTGGAACCCCTGCATGTTTAGAAATTAAACCCTTATCAGATATACCATTGGTAACTATGTTCTCCCATACAATACATGATATTGTTTGTTTACTTATTTTACAGTGTAAAAATTTTATGTTTAGAATTAGCCAACTAGACTCAGTTCAGATTACCCCAATTTTATTGGCAACATCCAAAGCACCATAGTCACGAGCCAGTTGAACAAACACCTTCTTCTCTCCATCAGAACAGATCAGGGTGTTGTCCTTGGCCATGTCAATGTCATAGAACTTCTTCACGGCCTGTTTGATCTGGTGCTTGTTGGCCTTGACATCACAATTAACACAAGTGTATTGTCTTCTATATTCTTCATGGCTGACTTGGTAGTCAGGAGGAATTTGGTGACGGCATGGAGGTCAAGCTTGTTTCTCCTTGGGGGCACTCTTCATAGGATATTTACGCTGCCTTCAGAGCCACAATGTCCCTGCCAGGTGGAAGATGGGTGACATATGGATCTTCTTTTTTGTGTGTGGTTGTGGACGCCTTTTCATGTTGTTGGTGGTTTCTTTTCCTATGTAAACGTTTTTTAGTTTCTTTTTTCCTTTGTTTCCCTTGCCCCAGGAGTAATATAGGTAAAAATATTGCTATGCAAGATGTCTAAGATTTTATTACCTATGTTTTCTTCTAGGATTTGTTATGGTTTCACAGCATACATTTAAGTCTTTTATCTATTTTGAGTTATTCTTGTTTATGGTGTTAAGTTGGTGGTCTAGTTTCAATTTTTTTGCATGTATCTAATTTTCCCAACACCATTTATTAACGAGACTGTTTTTATTCTATTGGATGTTCTTTTTTATTTTGTCAAATATTACTTGACCAGAACATGTGGGTTGATTTCTGGCCCCTCTGTTCTGTTCCATTTCTTTATGTGCCTGTTCTTGTGCCAGCACCAGGATGTTTTAATTATAATGGCTTTGTAGTATTGTTTGATATCCACTATTGTGATCCTTCCAACTTTGTTTTTCTTTCTCAAAATTGCTGAGGCTATTTGAGGTCTATTTTGGTTTCATATAATTTGGGAATATTTGTTCTAGATCTGTGAAATATGCCATTGGTATTTTAGTAAGAATTGCATTGAATCTGTAGATTCCTTTGGGTGGTATAGACATTTTAATGATGTTAGTTCTTCTAATCCATGAACATCGTATATGCTTCCACTTGTTTGTATCATCTTCTAGTTCTTTCCTCAGTGTCCTATAGTTTTATGAGTACAGATCTTTTACCTTCTTTGTTAAGTTTATTCATAGGTACCTGTTTTATTGTTGCTGTTGCAACAGTAAATGAGATTGTTTTCTTTGTTTCTCTTTCTGGCATATAAAAATGTCACTGAATTCTAGGTATTAATTTTGTATCATGCTACTTTGCCAAATTCATTATAGTTTTGATTTGTATTTTCCTACTGACTAATGATGATGAGCATGTATTTGTGTGCTTAATGGCCATATATATGTCTTCATTGGGGAAAATTCTGTTCAAATTCTTTGCCAATTTTTAATTGGGATTTAACTTATCTTTATATTGCTGAGTTTTTATTGTTATTTAAATATTCTGGGTACTATGCACTTTTAGATATATAATTTGCAGATATTTTTTGATTCAATAGGTTCTCTTCATTTTCTTCATAATATTGTTTATAGCACAATATTTTTAAATTTTTATGTAGTCTAATTTACCATCTTTTCCTCTTAAGTCTAATTATTTCAAGATTGTGAAATTGGACCAAAGATAAAGCGAGATGAAGGGCACAACCCTGTTATGTTTATACTATAAGTGAACCTATGTATATGAAGTAATAATTCAGCAGAAAGACCACAGACAAAGAGAGGAAGCTATGAATACTGGGGCTCAGGTTAGGGAAACTAATTCAGCTGCTGGATTCTCTCCTATAATTGATAGCTAACAATTTAAATCATTGGCCAAAAGGTCAAGATAGTCTGGGTCTTGATTGATACTAGTATAACATCTAAAGGAGTCAGCCTGAGAATGAAGTATGGCAGTAAGAGTCTCCAAGCTGAAATAAAGAAATCTGTGAATGAAGTCAGGGTTGGCAATGTGGTTTGTAGTAGTCCAATTAAAGAGTAGAACTCTAATCAGCAATTCAGAATATATAAAATGAGAGAAGGAGATGGTGATAGGAGCAGGAGGGAAAGTTCAAGAGACCAAGGCAGAATTCCAGATGTGCAGACTCGCAAACATGGCATAAGAAAGAGAAAAGCATGAAGAATTGAAAGAATGAAGTGTTTAGGGTTCATTTTCTATATACCAGGGGTGATGGTTAATTTTATATATTAACTTTATTAGGACATGGAATACCCAGATATTTGGTCAAACATTATTCTAAGTGTTTCTATGAGGATGTTTCTGGATGAGATTAACATTTAAATTAGTAGACTGAGTAAAGCAGATTGCCCTCCCTAATGTGGGTGGGCCTCATCCATTCAGATGAAGGCCTGAACAGAATAAAAAGGTTGATCTTCCTCCAAGTAGAAGAGAATTCCTCCTGTTTGATTGCCTTTGATTGGCCTTTTCCTGCCTTTGGTCTTCAACAGAACCCACTCTTACTGGACCTCAAGCCTGCCAGCCTTCAGACTGGAACTACACCATTGGCTCTCCTAGGTTTTCAGTTGACAATTTACCACGCAGATCTTAGGACTTGTCAGCTTCCTTATAGTAAATCTCCTTATATTCATGTTCATTCTGTTTTGTTTTTTGTTGTTGTTTGTTTGTTTTTGTTTTTTGGGTTTTTTTTTTGAGAACCATGACTAGCACACCAGGTTTAGAGAAGCCAGACTCCACTGGTTATTGGAAACTCTAAATGGTCTGTCTTCTTTTCCAGTGGTTCACATATTGAATAGGACTAAACTTTCAAGTTTGGAAGCAGCAAGACACATTATAACATCGCTAGAAAGGTAAGGAATGAAGTGCTAACACTGAAAGATAATAAACAAGCCTATGGTCACTCCACTGATTTTACAGTGTATAATAATATCACTTCTTGGCCTTCATTTTCTAGCCTGAAAAATATATGATGTTGTTTGTTTACTTATTTTACAGTGTAAAAATTTTATGTTTAGAATTAGCAACTAGACTCAGTTCAGATTACCCCAATTTTATTGGCATCATCCAAAGCACCATAGTCACGAGCCAGTTGAATAAACACCTTCTTCTCTCCATCAGAACAGATCAGGGTGTTGTCCTTGGCCATGTCAATGTCATAGAGCTTCTTCACGGCCTGTTTGATCTGGTGCTTGTTGGCCTTGACATCACAATTAACACAAGTGTATTGTCTTCTATATTCTTCATGGCTGACTTGGTAGTCAGGAGGAACTTGGTGACGGCATGGGGGTCAAGCTTGTTTCTCCTGGGGGCATTCTTCATAGGATATTTACGCTGCCTTCAGAGCCACAATGTCCCTGGCAGGTGGAAGATGGGTTACGTATGGATCTTCTTTTTCATGTGTGGTTATAGACACCTTCCAGTACTGCTTGCTTGGCCTTCAAAACCTCTGCTTTAGCTTTAGGAGGGGCAGGGCATTCTTCTTTGCTTTCAATGTCATCTTCATGAAAAGCCATGATGTTATATATTTAGCATGGCCTAATACAGCAATCTTCTCTACTAGATTTTTTTAAAGCCCTTTACTGGAATGGGACACAGGACCCTTCAGTCCACAGGCCAACACTCTATCTACTGAGCCAAACAGGCTAGGGCTCTACTCACTTGATTTTTTAAAATGTTCTTTGGATTTTCTGTAGCTTCTTCCAGCCTTTTTTAAGGAAATCAGAACTTGCAATAATGTTATAAGTTCAGAGATATCTTGGTTTTGTGTAAAAAGGAAAATGTTTGGGTTTGCTTACCTAAATATAGACTTTTCTATTCCTCAGCACTTTTTTGGCCTTCCCTCATTTTGGTAGTCCTTCAGATGGGGTGTGCTCAAAGTCTTGAATGAGCTCTAATGGGATTAATTCAAATGATAGGCTAGAACAAGAACACATAACCAGAGTAAGGTTTTTGATTTATGTTTCCTGCTTTTTCTATAATGACTAGTCATTCAGATGCCCCAAAGGCGTGGTCTTCCAAATTTTTTTTCATTACTTCTTTACTAAATCCTAATACTTTAAAAGCAATGGCACAATTTTCACCAGAGCAATTTCTGTATAACTTCAATCTTCCTTACACATACTTTGTTTACACTAATAAAAAATTGAAGGAAGAAAGATGGCTATTGTATCATGTTGCCCTTCTTTCACCCAGTAGCCTAAGATCCTATAATGGCTTTGTAAAATCAGAATATAGTTAGTTTCCTGGGTAACTATGACCCTATGTGGGAAATTCTCATCCTCTTTTCTTTCTATAATTAATCAACTTTTAACATGCAATGAAAATTCTCAAATATGTGGGCACTGATTTTTTAAAGCAATTGCAATTCTATGTAAACAGGTTTTTCCAGCCCAGCCAGTTTGGCTCATTGGTTGAGAGTCAACCCATGAACCAAGAGATTACCAGTTTGATTCCCAGTCAGGGCACATGTCTGTATTGTGGGCTCAATCCCCAGTAGGATGTGTCAGGAGGCAGCCAATCAATGTCTTTCTCTCTCATCGATGTTTCTATCTCTCTATCCCTCTTTCTAAAATCAATAAAAATGTATTTTTTAAAGAGAGGATTTTCCATTTTAAAAATGTTATATTTTAAAACACATCTTACACACACAAAATTGTTTTGAAAAGAGTTCCACAATTTTCTCACAGGAGAAAATTTATAAATAACATTTAAGGTTATCCTCAAAAAACACCATATACTGTCCCATTTAATTGTATTTGTAAGAAAGATTATACTTTTTGTTGTTGTTAATCCTCACCCAAGGATATTTTTTCCATTGATTTTTAGGGAGAGTGAAAGGGAGGGAGGAGGAGAAGGGAGAAAAAAAGAGAAAGAAGCATCAATGTGAGAGAGACACATCAATTGGCTGCCTCCTGCATGTAGTCTGGATGAACCTGAAACCGTGGTATGTACCCTTGACCAGAATTGATCCTGGGACACCAGTCCATGGGCAGATGCTCTATCCACTGAGCAAAACCAGCTAGGGCTCATTGTGTATTTTCTAAGAATAGAATATTCTATTACATAACCACAGCACAGTTATTAACTTCATTAGTTTAATATTAATACAAAGCTTTGATCTACTTTGCCTTCCATAGCCCAGTTTTATCAATTAACCAATAATAGTCTTTTCTAGCACTTTTTTTTCCTATTTAGCACAGAATCCAGTCTGGGATCAGATACTGTATTTAATTGTCATGTCTCTTTAGTCTGTAACATTAGCCAGTCTTTCTTTGATGACATGAAGATTTTAGAAGAATATAGTCCTCCTTTCTTTTGTTTTAATGGGATGTTTCTAATTTGTAGCTGTCTAATATTTTCTCATGTTTAGATTCATATTATGCATTCCTGGCTAGAAAACTACATAATTGATGCTGTATGCTTCTTAGGGCATAAGGTTGTCAGGCACAAGATATCTATCTGCCACCCCATTTGTCCCCATGGGTGACGTAAATTATGTTCAGCCAATCAAGAATTTTTCTGATTTTTCCAATTTACAGTTACTATTTTTCTCTAAAAATAAATAAGCTGCTCATGGAGAGATACTTTGAGAACAATATAAATATTCTGATCCTCATAAAAATTTCCTCTATTTTAGCATCAATTGATAATTCCTGCCTAAACCAATCTCAGCCATGATGGTTGAAAAATGACAATTTTCCAACCCCAGTGTTCCCTCCACATTAAGCATTCAATACTCAAACCCCCTTATCTTTAAAAACAGCTTTATTGGCTGTTCTCTCTAAATGAGGATGCTAGTGTGACACATTGCAGTCAATATGAGCTTGCTTGTCTCAATGGGGATAATAAAGAACCTGGGAATAGCATAAACTAAATGGGGGCACTGACCCAGCATAGATATGGAATGGATGTAACTAATAGAATCTGTAGCAGAGCCTTGTGGCAGTCAGAAACTGTAATTCACAGGAACTTAGGGCATTATATAATTGAGCCAGAGTGCTAGGACAGAAACAGATGAGCATTCCAGGGATCCTTTTACAACTGACAAAACTCCTGGTTTAAAAAATGACTTTATCTACCAAAATCAAGAGTCATAACCTTTCACCCAATGGCCAGATCTGAGTTGATTTGTAAACCTAAAGTAACATAAATGAAGAGGAGACCAGGTACCATTAAAGAAGAACACCAAAAATATGTATGCATTTTCTACTTCGCCTTTCCTCAGTGAACCTGAAGCCATTTTATCTGGGGAAAGGGAAATACCTCAAATTTGGGAGAATAGTAAATCTTAGTTCTGAATTAACACTAATTTCAGGACAGCTAGAACCCTATAGTCATCAGTCACAGACTTTTAGGATGGAGATTGACAAGATGTAAGTACAGTTTTGATCCTAGTCAGTCTCACCATAAGCCCAATGAAACCACCAAAACCAATCCAGTGGAAATCCCTTTAGTACCTAATAAATGAAATGTACTTTCTCCACAAATGACAGAAATAGGGCTTTTAAGAGTAAGAAAGGGTCAAGTAGAAACTCCTTTATCTCTGTATCCCTAATAAGAAAGCAATACTGCCTCCCACATAGAATTGCAGAGATAAATGTTACTATCAATGCCTTGAAAAATGCTGTACTAATGACTTAATTCATATTTGGCTATTTTGAAAGGCAAGCATGTCTCAAAGTGATCTTTTATGATCACTAATTTTACACCAATTCTAATTGTGGCTACTGTTACAGATACGATCTCAGAACCACTTGGCAAGTAACTATTGATCTAATGAAAGCTCTATGTATCAATCAGTACTGGGACTAGAGTGAGGTAAGTGAAGCATTCACCTCAACATTTAAGAGATTGCCAAAAACTAAGCAACCAAAAGAATACTATAAAGAAGTACTTCATAAAACTAAAATTAATACAAAAATAGCAGTGTTAAATAGAGACGGAAACAACAACAGAGAATACCAGAAGCAGAACACTTTCATTGTCTTGCCACAGTGGATACCAACTCTTCAGCCATATGTCATTAATTTCCAGGGAGTCTTGAACATCTCAGAATTTCACAGGATATCATTATGCAAGTCTAACATTGATGACCTCATGTTGACCAAGGTGGAAAGCAAAAATTAATGGGTACATCAGATGCTAGAAAATGGATGATAGTTCTCCAGAAAATACAGGGGCCTGCTGACACCTACAGCCAACCAAAAATGAACTGTTGTAACATTATAACCCTGAAATCTATCCCTGAAGGACAGTGGATAAGTAAAATCCTCCCAGTGGGCAGAACTTCAAGGAGTACAGCCTCCAATCCACTTTGCCTTTTTTGGCCTTTCGACCAGGATCCATACTAGAGGTCAACAAATATTTTCTCTAAAGGGTCATAGAGTAAATATTTTAATTGTACAGGCTATCTATTGTCTGTGTTGCAACTGCTAAACTCTACCCTTGTAGAAAACCAACCATAGATAGTATAGAAATACATTGGTGTGGCTGTGTTCTGATAAAACTTTATCTACAAAGGCAAGTAACAAACTGGAGTTTGACAAACTCTTGTCTATACCAGCTCATTGGCAGAAGCTAATGGTTTGGTCAGGTGGTTATGGGTTTGGTAGAAGTGAAAGTGGAGGTTAACCTCTTAATATGGGGCTCACAGAACCCTAAGTGGCCTGAAGATAGAATAATATAATATATAATACTAGTTTCTTTAATAATCTTAGGTATTTTGTATGTTATACTTAAAAATATTACTCGGAAGTAGGGTTTATAAGCTTTGCCAGATTATCAAAGCCTTTAAAAGATAAAAATGTCAAGAATGTCTGACAATGGGCCTGTAGAGTGAAAATTTTCATAACTCAGGTATAACACTTCCCAAATGGCTCTAGTCTCCATTGCAGAGTGATAGTATCAGAAGTGCCAGGGGGAGCAAATTCAGAAACAGTTTCTATTCCAGTGAGGGAAATCGCTACCCCATCCATAATGGAAGGGGTCCAGTGTAATCAACCTGACATATGGTTATGTCCAGTCACCTCAAAGTATGGTATGTTATGTGGAGCTCGGAGTTTGATTGTGGGGGCCACCTCAGCAAGATAAAGTCTCCCTCATGTTCTTGAAAGCACTCCTGCACAATACAAGTACCATGGCATGGTGCATTGTCTTGTTGGAAGAAGCCATCTCCATTGGGATACGCCATCAACATGATAGAATGAACCTGATCAGCAACAATACTTAGGTATGTTGTGCCATTCAGATGTTGTTCCACACGAATTAAAGGGCCCAAATCATGCCAGGAAAACATGGTCCAAACCATAACACTACCCCCACCAGCTTGAAGAGTTGTACTCATGCATATGGGGTGCATGCTTTCATGCTGTTTCTGCCAAATTCTCACTCTGCCATCTGCATGATGCAACTGGAAACACGATTCGTTGGACCACATGACTTTTTTCCAATGCTCAACTTCCAAACCTTGTGTTCCTGTGGGAATTGAAGATGTTTTATCTTGGTAACTGCAGACAGCAAAAGTGTTCAAACAGGCCTTTGATTTCCATATCCCATACGATGCAGTATATGGCTAATTTGCCTACAAATGTCAGGTGGTCATAATAATCTGGCCACTCACATTCAAAATTACCCACATTCAAAGGCTGTTAAATTGTGTTGTTTACCCATATATTCAGAAAAAAATCACTTCTACTATTGTGGTAAGCAGCCTGCTTCCCTATTTATAATGGTCTGGCCCTCTAGCAACTTCAGCGCGAAATTATACCTAATTTTCCTACAAATGTCAGGTGGTCATAATAATCTGTCCACTCAGTATATATGTATATCTTTTGCTGGCACCAATTGCATACATGTTTTGATCTGTCATTGTTGTTTGTGAATTTGGTTGACACTTCTATTATAGGGAAAAGGTGAATAGCAATATTAAAATATTTTTTCTAATTAAGTTCCTTTCAATGTGCATGAATTCGTGCACTGGGCCACTAGTAGATTATAATATAGTTTGGTACTGAGTTATATGTACTCCCATACTATATACCCTAAAAAGATTCTTTGCTCCCTGAGAACATAGCAATGCTATTCAAAGAGTTGTCTATGTACTGTTTGTTGACAATTCATGTCTAGATAAGTACATGTATTAAGATCACCCCTATGTTCATAACAGCATTGTTTATAATAGCCAAGACCTGGAAATAGCCCACATATCAACCAGCAAATGAGTGGATAAAAAAAGCTGTGGTTTAACATTGGAGCAGAGATATTCTCTTCAATAAATGGTGCTGGGAAAATTGGGCAAATACATGCAAAAAAACCCCCCAAAACTAGATCACTAACCTACACCATACACAAGAATAAACTCAAAATGGATAAAAATTTAAATGTACAACGTGAAAACATAAAAATCCTAGAAAAAATCATAGGCAGCAAAATCTCAGACATCTCTAATAGCAATATGTTTACTGGTACATATCCTAACACAGTGGAAATGAAGGAGAAAATAAACTAACGGGACTATATGAAAATAGAAAGCTTCTGCACTGCAAAAGAAACCATCAACAAAGTACCAAGAGATCCTACTACATGGGAGAACATATTTGCCAAAGAGATACCTGATAAGGGGTTAATCTCCAAAATATATAGGAACCTCATACAACTTAACAAAAGGAAGACAAAGAATCCAATTAAAAACAAGGGCAAAGGACCTAAATAGACACTTCTCCAATGTGGTCATACAAAAGGCCAAGAGACATATGAAGAAATGCTCAAAGTTACTAATCATCTGAGAAATGCAAGTCAAAACTACAATGAGGTAACACCTCACACCTGTCAGAATGGCTATCATCAACAAATCAACAAACGACAACTGTTGGTGAGGTTGTGGAGAAAAGGGAACTCTAGTATACAACTGGCGGGAATGCAGACTGGTGGAGCCACTATGGAAGAGAGTATGGAGTTCCCTCAAAAAATTAAAAATGGAACTCCCATTTGACCCAGTAATTCCACTTCGAGGAATATATCCTAAAAAAATCTGAAACACTCATCAGAAAGAATATATGTACCCCTATGTTCATAGCAGCACAATTTACAATAGCCTACTGGGAAACAGCCCAAGTGCCCATCAGCAGATGAATGGATTTTAAAACAAACAAACAAAAAAACTATGGTACATTTACACAATGAATACTACATGGCAATGAAAAAGAAGGAACTCTTACCATTTTCAACATTATGGATGGACTTAGAGAGTATTATGCTGACCAAAATAAGCCAATCACAGAAAGATAAGTATGATCTCACTCATATGTGGCATCTAATGAACCAAATAAACTGATGATCAAAAATAGACTCAGAGTCATAGAAGCATGAACAGACTGTTGAACTTCAGAGGGAAGTCAGAAGTGGGTGGGTGATCAATCAATGAACTTGTATGCATATGTGCATAACCTGTGGACACAGACAATGGGTGGTGAGGCCCTGGGTAGTGGGGAGGATGGGAGAGGGCTAGAAGAGGTTTATGAGGGTAAAAGGAGGACCTATGTAATACTTTTAACCAGAAAGATTAAAAAAAAAATGGTACATTTACACAATGGAATACTATACTGCTGTAAAAAAGAAGGATCTCTTACCCTTTGAGACAGCATGGAGGGGCCTGGAGAGTATTATACTAAGTGAAATATGCCAGTCACAAAAAGACAAGTATCAAATGATCTCACTTATATGTGGAATATAATGAATAAAACATTATATTTCAGAAGCATGGATACATATAACACACTGGCTGGTGCCAAAGGGGAAGAAGTGGGAGTGATTGGATAAAGAAGGTAAAGGGATTAGTCGAAGAACATATATGCATACCCATGATCACAAACAATAATGTGGTGGAGGCCAGGGAGGGGAAGGCACAAGTGGATGAAGATGGACAAAAAGGTGGGGAAGGAGGAACACCTGCAATATTGTCAGCATTAAAATTTTAATTAAAAATGTTATATTCAAATAGAAAATAACAATAAAATAAAAAGTTTACAAAAAAGATTAAGTATTTTAAATGTTTATAGAAATTTGATAAGCTAATGTTCATGTCTATAGAATCTTTAAAAATTTTACTTTATATTTTCTACTAGAGGTCTGGTGCATGAAAATTCATGCACTGGAATGGGGCATCCCTCAGACAGGCCTTCCCACTCTCGCAGTCCAGGAGCCCTCAGGGGCAGGAGGTGACCCAGACATCAGGGGAAGGCAATGCTCCCATCACACCTCTGTTGCTGCCACTGCTGGCAGTGCAAGCCTCAGCTGGCCATGGTTACCTGAGCCTCAGCCGGCCTGGCCATCTGGGCAGCCAACATCCAAGGCTTACCCACACCTCAGGCTGGCCCTGGGTGGCTGGGGAGCTGAAGGACCTGAGGGACTCCAGAGGCAGGTGCATGGCAAGGCTTGGGGTGGGCCCAGCCTTGCTGCATGCCTGCCTCCCTGGTGGGGCAGTGTTGGGAACCATAAAAGAGATTGATTTATACAAAGCTAACTTAAAAAGTTTTAGTAAAACCTTCTAGTCACCAGACCTGTGGCCTACAGCCAAAGATAAGATATCTTCTGCCCTGAAGTAACGACTGCCATTCCAGAGTCTGCAGATAGGCTAATTCCCATGAACCTCCTTACTCACCCCCATCTCCTAAAGTATATA
>PVJC01014603.1:0-36219 GCA_004026665.1 Murina feae
GCCAAACTGAGGAAGCAGCCCCAGTGTCCTTCCACGGGTGCGAGGTCAACGGCGCACAGCCCTGTCCTGGAGCGCGACTCGGCCGTGGGAAGGAATGACCCACAGCTTCCAAGCAGCAACCAGAGAACGACACCAAGTGAGAGAAGTTACGCACCAAACGCTTGCATTTGCTTCACTTTCTCCAGACGGCAAACTTGTGGAGAAAGAGAACCTCCCGGTGGTCGCCAGGGATGGAGGTGGGCGAGGGGACCTGGGTGTGGCCAGCTCAGGGCCGCAGGAGGGACCCTGTGTCTTTCCTGCGGCAGTGCCACCATCCTGGCTGTGACCTCACTTCAGTTCGCCATCCTCAGGGGAAACCGGGCAAAGTGCAGGCGATCTCTCTCTCTTGTTTCTCACAACTGCATGTGAACTGACAGGCGTCTCGAACTGTAAAATCTAATTTAAATTCCTAAGACTATTCTGGAAGGACCACGCACACCATCCCAAATAAGAGCAAAGCGGGAATTTGGGGCATAATAAGGGGTGAGCCTTCTTTTGGGCGAGGAAGCAGATGGGGAGGTGCTCTGACCCCCTGAACGGTGACACGTGACACCTGACTCCTAAGGGTGCTGGGGAGACAGGTGCACAGGCAGAATTTGGTGCAGAACAGACTACATGAGATCTCTCGCCCTGGATCTGAATTAGCGGAAGGTCCACTGGGGGCGGGGGGAGGGTTTGTCGGGACTCCACCCACACGAAGTGTGTTACTCCAAGCGCACCTTTCACACCCAGGGAAACTGTAGGGTCCCCAACATCTGTGTCCGCTCCGGACTTCGAAGGGAGCCTTATCTGGAACAGAATTGTTGCAGATGTAATGAGTGAACACGAGGTTACACTGAACCCAGTGATTAGTGTCCTTAGAAGAAGATGAAAATGTGCACACAGACACATAGGCCATGTGACAACAGAGGCAGAGATGGGGGTGATGCAGCCACAAGCCAAGGGGGACACCAAGGACGCCCCTCCCCCCCCCCCAGGAGAGGCAGGAAGGACCCTCCCTGGATCCCTCGGGGAGCTGTGCTACATCACCTTGATGGCAGACTCGGCCTCCAGATATGAGAGAGTGCATTTCCGTTGTTTTGAGCCATCCAGTGGGCGGTTGTCAGGGCCGCCCCAGGACACCAGTGGAGGAGCATGAATCCCAGCTCATCAGAAGCTCTGGGAACCCTGCCGACCCAAGGGGGCTCCCTCGGTCTCTGGCAACCACTGTCGCGGAGTTTCTGACATAAACCCCCACCCCCACCCCCCATCCAAAGCCACTCCAGAGCAGGGAAGAGCCAGCACTTTCTGCTCTGCCCCTGCCCCTGCCCCTGGCAGCAGGGTGTGGAAGCCCAGCTCATGGGCCAGCTGGTTCCAGAGTCAGTCAGGCCTGAGGTGTGGGTGGGCCAGGAGAAAGGGCAGAAATCCGAACCAGGCACCCACATGCACACGTTAGCCCAGTCCTCAGAGCTATGCCTGGCATGCGGCAAGGCGTTCTCGGCGAGACTTTACTGAGCAAAGGAATGAAATAGCCGCAGCCTGCCCTGGCCGCTTTGGCTCAGGGGATAGCGCATCAGCCTTCGGACTGAAGGGTCCGGGTTTGATTCCGGTCAAGGGCACACGCCCGGGTTGTGGGCTCGATCCCCAGTGGGGGTGTGGAGGAGGCAGCCAATCAATGGTTCTCTCTCATCATTGATGTTTCTATCTCTCTGTCTCCCTCTCCTTTCCTCTGAAATCAATAAAATATGTTTTAAAAAAAATAAAAAAGAATTTTAAAAGCCACTAAAAAAAAAAAAAAAGAAAGAAAGAAAAGAAAAGAAAAACAGCTCCAGCCCTCCAGAGAGGGGGTGACACCTCAGGATCCACAGTGTGTGGTGCCCCAGGTGATGTGCTCAGACAACCCAGGGGTCTCAGCCAGGGCGATCTGCCCCTCAGGGGAGACTGAGCCACGTCTGGTGACAAATGCAGTCGTCCTGACTGGGCGTGCTCCTGGCATCAGGAGGGTAGGGCCAGGGATGCTGCACAACACCCAACAGTGCCCAGGATGGCCCCACCCCAGGGAGTGGCCCAGCCCCACTTCCAGTGCCCTGGGGAAGGGTCCAAGGGAACTGGTACTTTTTCCTTTCAAGTCCTTCATCGGGAGCCAACCAGGAGTCATGTGTTGGTTTCATGAACTCCTGGGGACCCTTGATGGTCACATCCAGAGATGGGCCACAAGAGGGAAGTGGGCAAAGAGAGGTTCAGCCGGGCCTCCCCCTACAAACCTGAGGACACAGACAACGTAGCCAGTCCCCAGAGTGGAGCTGCAGTGGGGGGGGGGAGGGGCGGGTGGCCAGAGAGCTCCCCAATGGGGGGTGTCCTGACTCCCCATCCTCAGCTCACGCTGTCTGCTTCCCCCACAGTAATCTGGACGACAGGGCCAGAGCTGATGGCAGACGATGTCAGCCACTAACAACATCGCCCAGGCCCGAAAACTGGTGGAGCAGCTTCGCATCGAAGCCGGGATCCAGCGCATCAAGGTGAGCAGGGCAGCAGGCGGGGGGGCGGGGGGGGGGGGGGGGGGGGGGGGGGGGGGGGGGGGGGGGGGGGGGGGAGCGGGGGAGCTGAGGGTTACAGGGGGAGACCCATGGCCCACGGCAGCAGGAGGGTGGGCTGGCCTTTCACTGTGCAACCTCAGGCCACCCAATCTCTCTAAGCCTCAGTTTCCTCATACAGAGCCACTCCGAGAGTTGTGGTGATCCCATTGCCACAGTGATTTATAAACACTGACCTCGCCCCCAGCCCCTGGGGTCCTGCCTCGGAAGCCCCAGTGAGGCCGCCTCAGGCCCTGACGGAGGACCAGCATGAGGCAGGCATTCTCTCTCCTCTGTCCCCTCATCTCCCTCATTACAAGAGGCAGATAGGAGAGACCGAGCTTCTCACCGCCTGCTTCCTTCGCTGGGCAGCGTGTGAAGTGTTTGAAATAAGCATGTTTGCTTTCTATGCTAAAAAAGGAAAAAGGACAGGCAGTTTCTATTCACAGACACTTAACCCATCGGGGACCAGAAACACCCAGAGCAAAATAAAAGCAACCAAGTGATTACACTGTCAGCTCTGCAGACGGGGACTTAAAAAAACTAATAATTTGCATAACATCCAGTTAACCGTTGCCTTTGAAGTGCACAATTCCGTGGCATTGAGTGCATTCACAACGTGCAACCATCCCCTCCGACCAGTTCCAGAGCGGCCCATCGCCCCAGGACGAAACCCTGTCCCCCTGAGCAGTCACCCTCATCCCCCTCCACAACCCTTGACAGCCACCAGCCCACTTCCTGTCCCTGCGGACGGGCCTGTCCTGGACATGTCACATGAATGGAAGCACACACGGTGTGGCCTTTGGTGTCTGGCTGCTCTCACTGAGCACCGTGTGTTCCAGGCCTGTCCGCGTTCCAGTGAGTGTCGGGGCCTCACTGCTTTTCGGGGCTGAGTGGTATTCCAGGGTGAGCAGGGACACACTGTGTGCACGTAGATGAATTATGAGCAGGAGGGGAGGTCAAGACAACATCCAGGGCGCACGGGCTTCCTCCTTCCCAGGGACACGGACCAACAGGCTGCTTACATAAGAAAGGTGCCTGACCCCTTTCAAAGGCACCTTCCCACCAAGCCCACGTCCCCTTTGCAAAGGACAGTGAGGCGGCTCCAAGAAGCTGTTTCCTGTCCCAGCCCGGTGAGCACCAGGGAGTCTCCGTCCAGAAAGCCCCAGTGCTTTGCGCTTCTGGATTAGCCGTGCTCCAGCTGCCTAGTGGTTCGTCAGAGATCGCCAGAGAAATAGAACCAACAGAATATGTGTACACATCTATAGAGATAGAGACAGAGATAGAGATAGAGATATATAAAGAGAGATGCATTTTAAGGACTTGGCTCATGCCGTCTCTGGCTGGCAAGTGTGAAGTCTGCAGGGCAGGCCCACAGGCTGAAGACCCAGGGAAGAGTCAGTGGTGCAGCTCGAGTCCCTCCCAAGGCCGTCTGGAGGCGGGATTTTCTCTTCTGTGCAGGGACCTCAGTCTTTTCTCTTAAAGCCTTCAACTGATGAGATGCAGCCCCCCTACATTATAGAGGTTAAATCTGCTCCACTCAAAGCCGACGGATTTAACTGTTCATGTGATTTATAAAGTACGCTCGTAGAGACATCTAGAGTGGCGTTAGATGAAACGCAAAACCAGCTGCAGAACCAGCCCGCGTAGTTGTTCAGGCTCGCTTTCCTGAGCATCTGTCATGCCCCAGTCGCGGCTGCTGGTCTCAGGGATTCATGAGGAGGGGATGGCCCGGCCAGGCGCAGGCAGACTCACACCCGAGGGCCAGGCGGGAGTGGTTTTGATGCCCCCCCACCACCACCACCAGTGGGAGTGGGGAAGGGCTGCTGCAGGGGGCCGGAGAGTGCCTCCCAGGAGGTGGCTGAATCTTCCAGAACTCCGCACATTCAAAGCATTCCTTCAGGCTGAAGAAAGATCAGGGCCGGTTGAAGTGGTTTCCCTTTGTGCGTGGTGCCAGCTCCCAGCCTGGTGGAGCGGTGATTCATCCCACCCCTTTGATGTTCAGGAGCAGCACCCCCCCCCCTTTGAAAGTGGGGAGGAAGGGAATCGGGAGGTAACCCACTCTCCCTCTAGTCCCGCCTGAGGTTTTGCATCCCCCGCAAAGTGGTGACTGGAACCACAGAGCATCAGCCTGCCTGAAAGGCTAGTCGGCCTGGCAGAGGAGACGTGCCCAGGGATGTGAGGCGGTGCAGCGGCCCTGGCACTGTGGGCAGAGCCTTCCTGTCAACGCCAGGGATGGGCGGGGGGGGGGGGGGGCACAAGCTGGAGCCACAGCATCAGCTATTTTAGGGCCCGGTGACTATTTCTGTCCTCTGGGAGGGGTACTTTCCAAATAGGACTCTAGAAGCCAAGCTCCATCGGCTCATCAAAGGCAGCTTCCCAACAGTGGCCACTGTCGTGGTCTCCAGGCAGGAGCATTCCCCCAGCACAGGCCAGGGTGGGGGTGTCCTTGGCGTTCAGGTGTGCAGTGGTGCAGACCCACCCAGCAGCCCCTGCATGGCTTGTTGCCCTCTGGCCTTACAGGTGAGAAAGCAAGGGGCTGAGAAAGGGAGCCCTCTGGGCAGACAGCTTCTTCCCCTGGGGTGGGACCCAGGGACCCACAGACATCTTGCTCACCCTGGTCGAGGGTACCTGCAACCCAGCCCCCCAGCCCTGCGCGGGCAAGCAGAGTGGGTTGGCCCCTGCAGCACCCCTGCTCCCCCCAAATGCATGACCCAGAAGAAGGGGGCATGTGATCCAGAGGGCACCCTTCATAGTGACCCTCAGCTCCCGGATGCTAAATGCCAGGTTTTCCCCATTCAGCCTTCCTGGGGACCCTCCCTTCGCCTCCTCCTCTCTTGGGGGCTCTGATGCAGGTGGTCCTAAGGGTCAGTGCCCTCCCTGGATCACTGGACCTCAGTGGGTTCAGGGTGCGCAGATAGAAAATGCAGACAGGCTGGTCTTGTGCCCTCGATCATGCCGATGTCCAAGCAGGGGTCTCCCTGTTCGTCCTTCCTCGGCTGGGATGCCATGTTAGGCTGACTCTGAAAGAGGCTGCATCTCATTCTGACCTTTTCTGTTCAAAATCTGGACAACTCCTCTTGTAGGAGGCTCAGTTCTTCTTTTTCAGTCTTTTAATAATTGTGGTAAAATACACAACCTAGCTGGGTCGGCATGGCTCAGTGGTTGAGCATTGACCTGAGAACCAGGAGGTTATGGTTCCATCCCGGTCAGGGCGCATGCCTGGGTTGCAGGCTCGATCCCCAGTGGGGGGAGGGGAAGGGTGTGTAGGAGACAGACAATCAATGATTCTCTCTCATCATTAATGTTTCTATCTCTCCCTCTCCTTTCCTCTCTGAAATCAATAAAAATATATTTTAAAAATACACAATCTAAACTTGATCATTAGCAGTATCCTATATAATAAAGAGGTCATATGCAAATTAACCCTCACACCCTCACAAGATGGCTGCTTACGACCAGGCCAGCAGGGGGGTTAGTGAGGGATGACCAAACAACTGAACAAGCAGGCTGTGTGGGGCAACCAGGCCAGTGGGGGTGCTGTGGGGGGTTGGTGGGGGGACAGTAGGGGGCGACCAGGCCAGCAGGGGGGCAGTTGAATACAACCAGGCTGGCATGGCGGGGGCAGTTAGGGGTGACCAGGCAGGCAGGTGAGTGATTAGGAGCCAGTGGTCCAGGATTGTGAGAGGGATGTCAGACATCCCCCAAGGATCCCTGATTGGAGGGGGTGCAGGCTGAGCTGAGGGGGGTCCCCCCCCTGCACAAATTTTGTGCACTGGGCCTCTAGTATATTTGATGCTGTCCAGTCATCACCTCTATCCAATTCCAAATCATTTCATCATTTCAGAAAGAAACCTCGTCCCCATCAGTAATTACCCTCTATCCCCTCCCCCAGCCCCTGGCAACCACTGAATTCACTTCCTGTCTCTGCGGACGGGCCTGTCCTGGACATTTCACATAAACAGGATCACACCCCGTGTGGCCTCTGTGCCTGCTTCTCTCACGGAGCACCACATGTTCGAGGTTCATCTATGTAGTAGTGAGTGTCAGTGTCTTCCTTTTCATGGCCGAGTCATAGTCCAGCATGTGCAGGGACGTGCTGTTTCTGTCCATCCTTAGCTGGCGGACCCTTGGGCAGTGTCCCCCTTTCGGCCCTGATGAATGTGCCGCTGTGAACACACGCGACTCAGCTTCTGACCTTTTCTCTCTCGTCCTTGTGCCCACACTCAGGTCTCCAAGGCCTCGTCAGAACTCATGAGCTACTGCGAGCAGCATGCCCGCAACGACCCCCTGCTGGTGGGAGTCCCTGCCTCCGAGAACCCCTTCAAGGACAAGAAGCCTTGTGTCATTCTATAGCTTGGTTTTCTTCTGTGTTTTCTCTCTGTGTGTCTCTCTCTCTTTCTCTCCCCAAAACCCTTCTTTCTCTCTCTCTGTTAGGGCGTCATTCAGCACGTAGTCAAAGCAAAGCCATTTTGGGTCCCTGAAACTTTCAAAAGAAATGTAAGACGTCGCCACCACCCAGATGCAGTGAACGTGCCCGCTGGGTGACGGTGGGGGTTCAGCCTGCAGCGCACAGACCACAGGGCCTGGCCGAGCGATGGCCGCTCAGCTCCTTCCACTGAGGGAGAACTGAGAGGCCCCAGCTATGCGGTCACCGTATTTTTAAACTCTCACTTGCCACTTGAGCTGCGGTCCGAGCCAAGCTGGTCAGGGAAGGGACTGGAAGGGGGCGCTGGCCGCTGGTCCCCGGGGACCAGGGCAGCCTGGCCGGCTGGCCGTCCTCACACAATTGGCCGCTTGTAAAAAAGCTTCTGCTCCAGTGCTGCTGCCGCTTCCTTAAAGCGGAATGAAACTGGGGGGGTTGGGGGCTATAGTGAACTTTTTAGGAAAAATCTCCTTGTCATTTCAAAGGTGGTTATTCTGTTCTGCTAAGTCAGGTTTCCCGGCCCAGCAGTGCTGTGTCAATGCACAAGCGGATTTGAGGGGCCCGGCGGCGGCGGATGGGGGGGCGGGGGGGCTTGGCCTGGGAAGCGCACCCTGTGTCCCCTGTGTCCCCAAGTGTCACCCTGCTGTGTGGCATTGGTTTGGCGTGTGTCACCGGACAGCCACGCGTGATCCGCCCTTTCCTGGAGACCCCACCCACCCCAGGGAGGGGTTTTCATCCGCCTGCCCTGGTCCCTGGAGTGGCCGGCTGGGTTTCATCGTGTTTTAAGCACCTGACGCTGAGTAGAAGCTGCGATCATATGAGGCTCTTCAGGGTTTTCTGGGTTTTTTTGGGGGGGTTTTCTCCACTTTCACTTGTCGCCCTGGCCACTATCCAGAGCTGCCGCCCGGTGGGCAGGGCCGCGGGCAGGGCATGAGAGGGGTGACAGGATCTGGGAGGCCTCCGAGCTCTCCGCTCCCGCCCACAGCCCTCAGACCCAGACCCGGAACCCTGGCTGGAGAAAGTGAGAGGTACAGAGTACAACTCATCGCTCGCCCAGCAGCCTGGGAAATGCGATCTGTCATGGAGTCCAGGCTTGGGGATGGGGTGGGGGCAGGGGGAGGGAGCTTTTTTTAAATCACTTTTTCCTCTGTTATGACATGGACAGTTAAAGGAGTAAGAGGATGGGGCCCGCTCCTCCCCTGCCAGTGCCACCCATGGCTGCCAGGACCCCATACAGCCTTGAACTCAGGGCTTCTCGCCTGCCCCGTGAGGGGGCCAGAGGCAAACTGTGGGACGAAAGGAGCACAGCGCTGCCCCTGTGGCCCCAGTGGACATCAGCGCCGGAGGCCGCACCAGCAGGGTCCTGGACAGCCTCCAGGCCCGGGCCCTCCCCTCACAGCCGGGGCCAAGGCACCGATCCTGCCAGAGCTAAGGCGGCTCTGGGGTTGACCCTCCATCCAGCTCCCACAGGGTGCAGGCGGGGGGCTGGCTCTCTCCCCGGCGCCCAGCTCTCCCCAGCCGGTCTGGGAGCAACAGGGGCATTGGGGAGCCCGGCACTTCCGGACTTGCAGTTGGTCAGGAAAAGCTGTGAGGTAGCCATGCTGCCGCCGCCTTTCACTGAGCAAGAGCCTGCGCCCCGGAGCCTCTCACTGTCCCCAGCACCCCGTCCTAGGGCCCAGTGGGAGTGACCCCCGAGGGCAGGGAGCGGGCTGTGGAGCGAGACATGCGGAGACCACGGCTGCCAGCCCTTCCCACCAGCCACCTGGTGACTGGTTACCTGCGCACCCCCTTTGCTCTGTGACAGAAGCCTTAATCCCGTGAGCCCGCACCAGATCCTTGCACGCCCATCCTCCCTCCTGTGCCCTCTACTGTCTGGCCACCGGGTCCCAGAGAGGACAGGAGGCCCGGATCTCGCCCAGGGGCGTAGACCCCCCTTTCTCTGTGGCCCCTGCCTGCCGGTCATCTAAGCCCTGCCCCACCATGTGTCCGGACCCCAGGACTCCAGAGAAGCCAGTGGGAAGCGGAGCCGAGGGCCCTGGCTGAGGGAGGTGGGGTTGAGCCTGAGTTCATAGCGCCATGGCCTGCTATGGGCTCAGCCTGCTGACATGTCGCCCACCCCACCTCCCTCACCCCCAGCCCTGAAGCAGACTCCAGCCTGGGGCTGGGGAGGCTTCTGAGCCAGAACTCCTAGGGTCTGAGTGGTCTGGGTAAACTGAGGCCCAGCAAGGTGAGGACAGTTTCCCGCCCTATTGCCCTACCTGCTCAGGTGCCCACAACCTCCGGCCTCAGGGAGGTGGCCATCGGCTGTGGTTTTTGCTCCAGCTGAGAAAAAAACAAAGCTCTTTTTCAAAATTTAGAGTCCACCTCACTGTCCATCGTGTTCCCTAAAGCAGCAGGGCACTCACAACAACGCAAGCTGCTGTGCGTCCCTGACACAGGCATCCGCCCGCCGTGGAAACACGGCTTTCAAGGCGTTTGGGGCCTGGAAGTGCCCCCTGCCTTAGGGAGCAGCACAGGCCTTGGGGAAACCAGCATCTCCAACTGTGTGTTGGGGGAGACGCAGAATCAAGGACACAGACACAGAAGGCAGGCGTGGAGGTGCGAAGTCTCTTCTGCTGTCACTCGTTCAGTGTTTCCAGTGGCCAGCTCCCCCGGCCTGGCCAAGCCCCTGCTCTGGTGACACCCCTCCCAACCCCCCACCCCAACCCCGGGACCCAGGACGGAGCCAGACCATGCAGCCGTGCCCCATCCTCCCAAAGGTGAC
Organism: Murina feae; assembly: GCA_004026665.1. Classification (NCBI taxonomy): domain Eukaryota; kingdom Metazoa; phylum Chordata; class Mammalia; order Chiroptera; family Vespertilionidae; genus Murina; species Murina feae. Next base: position 9,782 of record PVJC01014603.1, read on the forward strand.
TCCCAGGCCAAGAAGTGACTCGGTTGTGACCTCCAGCCCCAGGGGATGTAAACCCGCTGGGCCCGGTGGAAGGTGCTGCCTTTCCGGCTTTGATGTCCCTGCCAATGGCCCAGGACAGCTCTGGGCCTCCAGGCAGCTCATCTGACCGGTGAAGAGCCCCTGCCGGCACTCTGGGCTGCAGGGTAAGGCCCTCCGTGTCCCACACTCTCAGTTTCTGGCCCGAGTGGAACCACCGACAGACACTCCTCCTTCGAGAACACTTGTACAAAGCCGCCCGCCACGGGTGCCCTGAAAACAAGCCATATGTCGGACACTCGCCCTCTCCCTCTGTCCGGGGAACCCATCACCAAACGTTGTGACAACTTGCTCCTGGTCTTAGAAGCAATCTGTGGCTCTGCTGGGGGTCCTACCCCCTCTGCCTTCCAATGCCTGGTGGTTTTTATTTCTGATAAAAACAAAACAAAAAACAAAACAAAACTCCAGGTGTGTCACACCCACTTTCTCGCAGTATTTTAATATTGTGTGGAATTGTCAATACAAAGTGAATTAATCCACAATAAAAAGGCTCACTGCTCCTTGACCCCGTCTGGGCCCTTCCTTTGCTCCCTGGGATGCTGGGAGGGTGGGGCTGCCCGCATTATCCCCCGCTCCCCGCCCTGCGCCAGGAAGAGGCACCCGGGCTGGAACCCACTCCAGGCAGCAGCACTCACCAGCGGCCTCAGCCCTGATGGGCTCTGCGATGTGAAGCTGGAAGATGTGGGGGGAAGGCTCCGTGCATGAGCCGCGTGCCCACAGGTTGGGCGTGCCTGTCCGGCATGGCTCTTTGAAAGGCTCAGAGCCTGGGAACTTCTTAATCTCACCCCCACTTGCCAGTCACCCAGAAACCACCCTCGACCACCAGAGAGACTCCAAGGAAGACCAGTGAGTGGTGGCCCAGCTCACACCGTAAAGAGCTACCATTTTAATAATAAATCTGCAGATGGGTGATTCTGACCTCTAAGGAGAGAAGAACTGTCTCTGTAGAAAACATTTATAAATTCAACTACATAAAAACTATCCCTTGTGTATCAAAAATTGTAAGACTGAAAGCAGTTCACAACCCAACAAAATCATCACGTGATGCAGCAGCCCCATTTCTAGGGATGTACACACAAAAGCGTGGAAAGTAGGGACCCAAGGAGGGATGGACACACCCGTGTTCACAGCAGCATGATTCACAACTGCCGAAAGGTGGACACCACGCAAATGTCCACGGGTGGCTGAATGGATCTACACCCTCTGGCCCGTCCACACACGAGTATTTTTCAGCCTTAAAAGGACCTTCTGACCCCTGCTGCCACATAGGTGAGCCTTGCGGACATGATGCTCAGGGTCATAGGACAAATGCTGTGTGATTCCACCGTGAGGTCCCGGGAGGAGTCACATTCATAGACGGAAAGAGGGTGGGAGCCAGGCCTGGAGGAGGGGGTGGGGATTAGTGTTCAGCAGGGACAGAGTTCTGTGTGGGAAGATGAGAACGTGCTGGAGATGGACGATGGAGAGAGTCACATGACACTGAGTGCACTTCACACCCGGAATGTGCACTTAAGGGTTAAAATGCTAAATGTTATGTATATTTTACCAGAAACAGAACAATACAAGAACCCACCTTCCCCAACATTGGCCCGAGGCCTCCACTGTAAAAGACTGGCCTTGCTGAGGGGCAGAGCGGCCTTTGGGAAAAGGCCTGGCAGTTTCTTATAACACTAAACACACACCTCCTCCCTGACTCGGCAGCTCCACGTGTGTTTGCCCAGGAGAAATCAACACGTGTCCGCAAAGTCTTGGAAGGAATGTTCCGATCAGCTCTTTCCAGCATCGTCACAACCTGGAAACCGCTTAGGTGCTCGCTAGCAGGTGAGTGGATGGACAAACAAGTCCATTCAAACCCGAGTCCCACCAGCACATTTAACTAATAAAAGCGAAATAGTAAAATTAACCGTTTCTTCGGGACGCCCAACAGCCGATCAGAACAATGGTATGCAAATTAGCCCAGCCAAGATGGCGGAGGCCCGGGCTGGCAATGGAGCAATCGCGCCTGCGCAGAGGCCTGGCCTCCGCCCTTTCATGCTCCAGCCGGTTGATTCCCGACAGTGGCGGTGGCTGCAGGGCCACGCGGCCTCCCAGGCCCCCGGTTCTGCGGCCGGGGCTGGGAATAGAGAAATCGCGCTGGCCCACGCACAGGTGGAGGCCTGGCCTCCGCCTGTGTGTGCCCTGGAAGTCGATTCAGGGCAGTGGCAGTTGGCAGCAGGGCCAGGAGCTGGCTGCCTAGGCCCCGGCCCTGCAGCCTGGGCCTGGGAATAGAACGATCGCGCCAGTGGTTGGTTCTGGGCGGCCTTGGGTGAGAGCCGGCCCGGCCCTCGGCTGGGGCTGGCAATAGAGCAATCGTGCCCGCGGTGGTTCCAGACAGCGGTGAGCAGCCACAAGGCCGGGAGCTGGCAGCCCAGCCCGGCCCTGCGAGGCCTGGGAATAGAGCATTTGGGCCCACGTGACCTCAGAGGCTCAGTGGCGGGGGCTTGAGGTGGGTACCCCCTCGGGGTCATGCCCGAGCTTCCTCTGCCCCCGCGCAGAGCCTCTGCCACAGGTCCAGCCACCTGCCTCCACCCTGGGGGCCTCCATGGGGCGTGTGTGAGCGTGTGCCTGGCTCCACCCCCGTGTGTCCGCTCAGCAGCATGGCCCCCCCAAGGGACCATGCACTAGCGTCCACCCCCTGGCCTGCCACCCAGCTCTGCACCAGGTGTGTCCCCTCAGTGGTGGAGGCCCACCAGGTATGTGCGATGGTAGGCCACCCGGCTAGAAACGTCCAGGCCTGCACTCACCAGCCATCCCACCCCCCAGTGCACGAACCCTGAGGGGGCTATGGCCAGCCTGAAAACAGCCCTCAGCCCCTCACCCAGGCTGGCCATGCATGCCAGCATGTGGACATCCCCCCCAGGGGTCCCAGACTGTGAGAGGGCACAGGCCAGGATGAGGGACCCTCTCCTCCCCTCGCCGAGTGCACAAATTTTTGTGCACCAGGCCCCTAGTAAAGGAATAAGCTAACACTAAGTGCCATCAGCTGAGCAACTCACAAAACCTCCCACCCAGCGAGATCCCAGAGGAGAGCCCGTGTGATTCCGTGTGTGTGATGTTCTGGAACAGGAAGCCTGCACACAGGTTGTGCTGTCATGAGAGTGACCCCCCAAAGACGGCCGCATTCCTAATCTCCAGTTCCGTGGCTGTGTCACCTTCCATGGGGTAAAAGGGACTTCACAGGTGGGATTAAGTCAAGAACCCTGAGATGGGGATGATACTAGACTCCCCGGTGGGCCCACTGTTCTCTAAGTGTCCTCATTAGAGGGGGGCAGGAGGGTGAGAGTCCGAGATGGAAGAAGCTACGCTACTGGCTGTGAAGATGGAGGAAGGGGCCATGAGCCAGGGATGCGGCGCGTCTAGAAGCTGGAAAAGGCAGGAAAGAAGCCAGTTTGAAAAGTCTACACTATATGATTCCAACTCTATAACATTCTGGGAAAAAAGGCAAAACTATGGAGGTGGTTAAAAAGATGAGGAGTTGAGCTCAGCCTGTGTTGCTCAGTGGTTGAGCATCAACCTATGAACCAGGAGGTCGCAGTTTGATTCCCAGTCGGCACATGCCCAGTTTGCCGGCTCCATCCCAGTAAGGGGTGTGCAGGAGGCAGCTGATAGATGATTCTCTCTCGTCATTGATGTTTCTATCTGCCCCTCCCTCTCCCTTCCTCTTTGAAATCAATACAAATAGATATTGTTTTTAAAAAAGATGAGTTGGGAGAAGGATGACTAGGGGAGCACTAGTGACTTTTAGGGAATGACACTTCTGTAGGACATGGTGATGGTGAAGAAATAACATACACTTGGCAAGACCCACCGAATGTAGTGAGCCCGTTAACCCTGGGCCGCGATGCATGCAGTGCAGAATACAGACACCTGGGCCCCGTGGAGCAGGAAGCTTCGGGCCAGTGGAGAGATGCTGGCCTTGAGAGGAGGGAGGGTATGACCTTGTCCCTCACTGGGTGGGAGCGGCACACCCAAATGAAACACATGTTGCCTCTGCAGAGAGTAAACAAACTCAAAATGACCATCAGAGGCCTTGCGCTCAGGATGCTTATTAGAGAAGACTTTGGGGATCCAAACATGTGGAGGGGAGCAGAGTGACCCCAGGCTTCCCCAGGGGATGCAGGCCTTTAGCAACCGTTGGATGGGCTGCCTGCAGAAGGCTGTGACCTTGGGCCAGGATGCTCTCTGCAGCGGAGCAATTCCTGCAGGCTCTCCCCTGACAACATTCCCAAAAGCCAGGGCAGCTCGTCCTTCCTTAAAGCGATGTGGGCAGTGCATCCCAACACCCACCAGACTCGTCTGCCTTCGGCGTTCATAGTTAACATTCTTCTACACATAAACACTGGGCACCAACCAACCTCACTGACGAGAAACCTTTGGAAATGAGTGGCACAAATGAGAGGAAGGTAGCAGAGTAACACCCACCAACCTTCACATCGCACACGTTTGTTTATAATATTTAGAAAGTCTGTTTTCATACCAAAGAAAGGGTAAGTGAGACTCTCGTAAGGCCGTGGTGTAGAAACACAAGTGTTTATCTAAGCGATGACTTTAATCCCGTGTCTCAGGACTTGTGCCTCTGACCCACTGCAGCTCCCGCTCCCTCGCAGTGGGATCTCACGTCCTGCGGAAGCCGGCCTGCTCTCCAGGTCACACCCTCCTGGCTAGTCCACGCGATCCCTCCTTCACAAGTGATGGCTGGGTGTGCAGCCCAGGCAGCCAATGAGGCAGGCTCAAGGTTTAGTCCCCCCAGGGACCGAAAGAATTGAGGGGGTGGGGGGGAATCCCACATTTGGAACCTGGAGGTAGCTGCAAAGTCTCCAGGATTGGCGGGGAGGGGGGTTCCCCCTGGGTGGCCACATCAGGCTCAGCACTTTCTGCAGTACACGTGTGGCTGATCTGTGGAGCCAGCACAGGGTTTACAGTGGAAAGAGTGATGTAAGGCCTCGCCGGCGAGCCAACCCTAAGAATGTGGCACTCTTTCTCGACAAAATTTATCGCCCTGGGAAGAACTCCAAGCCCCAGGTTGAGAAAGAAATGTTCCCTGTGGTCAGAATGGCGCAGTCTGCCGGCCGACATGACACAAAACAGGGTGAGGTGAGAACTGGGCTAACCAACAGGTGTCCAGGGCCTGAACCCCCGCGCTGCCCCTCGCTTGCTCTATGACCTCACATAGTGACCGCTCCCCCATGTGGTCTTACTCCAAGCTTCTACAATCAAGAAAATGAGCAACCACAGTTGAGTAGCACTGGGATTCTGGAGCAAGTGCTAGGGCCACGGCCGTTCGAAAGCCTCGAGTCCCAGGTAAGAGATGGGCTTGAAGCAGGAGGAAGGCGAGTTCCTACTCCGAGGTAGGAACAGTCCAACTTGCACTGCCAGGTCGTTTCTCTGCCCCCAACCCACTCCCCGAGGAGAAGGAGACTCTAAAAAGGTCTGTGTTTGCCCTCGCCGGTTTGGCTCAGTAGATAGAGCATTGGCCTTCGGACTGAAGGGTCCCGGGTTCGATTCCGGTCAAGGGTACATGCCTGGGCTTCGGGCTTGAGTGGGGAGCATGCAGGAGGCAGCCAATCAATGATTCTCATCATTGATGTGTCTATCTTTCTCTTCTCTCTTCCTCTCTGAAATCAATAAAAATACGTTTATACAAATAAAAAGATCTGCGTTTGGTAGACACTCACGTCCCCATCCTCAAAGCCACGCGGAGCTGCCTCTGGAAAGGAGGACTTCTCAGACCAGGGCCTAAAAGTCTCACAGGACAACCTGGGCATGGCAATGGGGCACAGCTGGTCGCCCCACCTGTGGACGGCATGATGCAGGCCGGCCTAGGGGGTCAGGGAAGCCCAACGCCTGGTCCTTGGATGGTGAAACCGTTCCCCACGGGGAGGAAGCAGCGGAAGCTGCCATCCTCCGACACTCCTGCTGTCTCATCATCTGCAGCCTCATCCGGGCCACCCTGGGAGCCGAGGAGAGAGGAAGTCCCCGTCAGGTCTGGTCTCCTTCCTGGCCAACAAGTCATGGGACATTCTGGAGGCTCCAGAGGGTCTTTGTTTTCAGGACTGGGACACCCACTCGTCTCCCGTGGCTGTCGAGGGAGGGACAAGGTGGACTGTTCCTGGACCTGCACGGCCTCCAAAGTATTCGAACGCGAGGCAGCAGGTGACATGGAAAAGGAACAGGCGGGGCTGGTTCTACCACCGACTTTGCTGGGGGACCTGCAGCAAGCCGGCTCCGCGGGCAGCTTCCTCGTCTGTGCAATGGGCGTGAGTGGCACCGAGGTGGCTGTGAAGATATGTAATAGGTGCAGAGTGCATGAGCTTCCGTCAAGCAAAGCTGGCCAACAGCCTTAGGTGCTGCCACGGTCTGTGCAGTCAGGGACAGCTGTCTCTTCTGCCTCCCGGGAGCGTTTCCTGCCAGATGCCGACCGCGTCTGCTCTCTGTTCCTGGGCCTTCTCTCCTCTCGGAGGGTCGAAACAGGCTCGCAGGGACCTACTGGCATCACAGAAAATAACAAAACACGACATCGCCCGCTGCTGCCCTTGTGCCTGCTGTGACCCAAGGCAACGTGTGGGCGGGAGAGGCTGAGGGCGCGATCTGTTCTTCATCACAGACCCCACCAGGGGTCAAGGCCCCGGCGGGGCCAGCCAGGCCTCCAGGCCGAGCTGACTTCCCCCTGGGCCTGCGGCTGCTTCCTCTGCGTTTCCGGCCCAGTTCTCGGAAGCCAGGCAGCTGCCTCTCTTCCCGGCCTGTTCGGGGCAATCCTGCCCCATTTCTGTGAATCCAGGAGGCCCCGGGCGGAGGATCCGGCGCCTTTCTCAGAAGGAGAAAGAGGCCTGGGGGACCAGGGACCCACCTGAGGGGTCTGGGACTCTGGCTGAGGAGCCCGTGAAGGTGCATGGCGGGCAGCAGACCCTGCTCCTAGAGCTGATGCCCACAGCCCCGCCAGGGCACTCAGAGCCGTAAGAGGCAGCCCCACCAGCACGAACCCCCAAATTAGGGCCCTCCCTAGAGCTCCTTACATGCTTCTCAGCGGGCGGTCACAGGGGTCTTCTGTGCAGGAAGCCAGTGCGAGGATGGCCCACCGCCTGTGAGGTTTCAACCCCACACCCGCCACCACTCCCCCTCCCTTAAGGCTGCCTGGGAGGCACCAGAGCGCAGCCCCGCCCCTGAGGGTGTGCAGAAGGCCCAGAGCTAGGAAGGCACCGGCATCCTCAGAACCCGGCTGACGCTGAGCCTCGGCTTCTGATTGGCCAAGCGGCTCAGGAACCTGAAGGGCAGGATGGGCGCCTGCAGGTGTAAAGGGCGGAGCCTTCGGCCTAGGGCCCGCCCATTCATAAGCTACAATACAGTAAGAACCCTTCGGAAAACACTCAGTCGGCGCCTGGGTGGATGACCCGCCTCTGAACCCAGGTCCCCGGTGTCCATGCCACATCCAGAACTCTCCTGACACATATCGGCTTATTTATTATTTAAAACCCTTCCGTGCCCTAACTGGTGTGGCTCAGTGGATAGAGCGTCGGCCTGGGGACTGAAAGGTCCCAGGTTCGATTCCAGTCAAGGGCAATCCCCAGTAGTGGGTGTGCAGGAGGCAGCTGATCGATGTTTCTCTCTATCCCTCGCCCTTCCTCTCTGTAAAAAATCAATAAAATATATATATATTTTAAAAAAAGACTGCTTAAAAAAAATAAAATAAAACCCTTCTGTGACCAGTTTTAGCCCTGGCCAGGTAGGTCAGTTGGTTAGCGCATCGTCCTGCTATGCCAAGGTTGGGGGTTGATCCCCATCAAGGTCCGTACAAGAAGTGACCAATGAATGCAGGCACAAGTGAAATAACAGAATCAACAAATTTAAATATACATATTTAAAATTTTTTTTACATGACTTACTCACACATGAGAGTATTATACAGTTAATTTCTTTTGGTATAAGTAATACTCAAATATTAAATATGATCTATTAAATTATCTTTTAGTTATAAGTATGTCCCAGATATTACATGGTATATATCTCTACTAAAATTAATTTGTTTATCTGAAATTCAAAGTTAACTAGCTGTGTTGCATTGTATTTGACAACACTGTTGATAAGTTTTCATTCATCATTGTGACCATCTGATTAGTTTGGTCATGGGCCCCAGATTGTGAGCTCCAGGAGGAAGGCACCCTCAGATTTTGTTCCTCACCATCCAGTACCCAGCAGGGTGTGACAAAGAAGGTACTTGTGGCCCAGCCAGTGTGGCTCAGTAGTTGAGCATCAACTTATGAACCAGGAGGTCAAGGTTTGATTCCCAGTCAGGGCACATGCCTGGGTTGCAGGCTCAATCCCCAATAGGGGGAGTGCAAGAGGCAGCCGGTCAATGATTCTCTCTCATCATTGATGTTTCTTATCTGCTTCTCCCTCTCCCTTCCTCTCTGAAATCAATTAAAAATATATATATATATATATTTTTTTTTAAAAGAATGTACTTGTGCTGGGCTGAGTAATAGTCCCTCCCCCAAAGATGCCCACATCCTAGTACAGTACTCAGACTATTTTCCAGACAACTGATGGAATGAAATCAAAGATCTTGAGATGAGGAGACTATCCGAGCTTCTTCAGGTGGGCCCAATGTCATTACAAGGGCCCTTATAAGAGGAAGGCAAGCCCTCGCTGGTTTGGCTCAGTGGATAGAGCATCAGCCTGTGGACTGAAGGGTCCTGGGTTCAATTCCAGGCAAGGGCACATGCCTAGGTTGTGGGTTCGATCCCTAGTAGGGGGCATGCAGGAGGCAGCTGATCAATGATTCTCTCCTTTCCCTCTCCCTACCTCTCTGAAATCAATAACGAAAAAATATTTTTTTAAAAAAGAGGATCAGTCAGACAGAAAAGATGAAATGGAGGCAGAAGCAAGAAAAAAAAAGGCCTTGTGTTGAACCAAGGGATGTGGGTGCCTCTAGAAGCTGGAAAAGGCAAGGAAACCCATTTCCCCCTCGGGCCCCCAGAAGGAACACGGCGCTGGGGAAAGCTTGATTCTTAGCACAGTGAGATTAACTTCTCCCTTCTGACCCCGCAAGGAACAGAATAAATTCGGGTTGTCTTAAGGCACTATGTGTGTGGTGACTTGTTACGCAGCCCTAGAAAGCTCATGCATGTCCGTGTCCCACAAATAGTTGCTCAGTGAGTGGGGGAACGATGAAAGCGTGCAGCAGGCAGCTGTGGAATACCGCGCGGGTCAGAGCCACGGGAGCCAGGAGGCCGTGCGGGGCCCCATCGTCACAGTCATGAGACCCTGCGCCTGTGAAGTGATTCCAAGGCCGCAACTTCCTCGTCTGTCGTTCGGGGTCGCGCCTGCCTCCCCACGGTGAGGAGTAGGGCGGCAGCTGGAGAGCCATCTCAAGGTGTGGAGCCCTGGAATCTATTGAAAGTCAGCCCTTGACACAAGGGTTTGAAGAAAAAAAAAATCAAGGTGTGGAGGCAAGTAGAACCCGGGATATTTCTCGCAGCTCCAGCCAGACCCATCTCAGCATCCTTTCGGGGGCCACCTCTTCCCTCTCCTGCCTGGTTTTCTTCTCAGATCTTTAATGTTTTCACTCATTTTTAAAAAAACACACACACAAAAACTCCATGTCTTCATTTATTACCCCGTTTTCCCTCCCGAAGGAGGCAGCTGAGGCACCGAGAGGTGAAGTCAGTCCCCCCAAGGTTACCCAGCTGTTAAGAATGTGGGTGGAGATGAAGCCATCAGAGAATAAACCGAAAAGGTAGCCTGCGCCTCTGTTCTCCCTGTGCCTCAGTTTACGCTCACTGAGCAGATCTTCCTCTGGGGGACACTGGAGCCCCAGCTAACAGAGGTGGTGGCCAAGATCCCTTCTCAGGACAGACTGGTCACAACCCTGAAAGGAGGTGAAGGGTCAGAGTCCAGGAGCCCCACCCTGCCCTGGAGGTGGAATTCCAACCCGGAGATGTCACGGATTCCTTAAGGCTGGAATGTCTGGCTCACCTGGAACGTGAGAATGTCCTGGAGAGCCCCCCAACCAGAAAATATGGGGGTCCCCCCACTCCAGGTCTGCCCCAGTGGAGACCACTACTCCAGGGGCTGTGTCCTTGTCTGCCCTTTATGAGCAAGGCAAGCCTTTGGGTCCCGGCTGGTAGGAGGAGGAGGAGGAGGAGGAGGAGGAGGAGGAGGAGGAGGAGGACAGAAGAAGGCGGGCCTGGCTGGTTGGAGGAATCCCCAAAGCAGCTAAAAATAGCTAGGGAAATTATTCCAACACCTTCCCAAAATAGAAAGCAGCCTCCCTGCCCAACAACAGCCCAGGGAGGGGTGGGGTTTGAGGAAAGGTGGCCTTGGGCGACCCCTCCCCCACCCGCAAGACTACCCCATTCCAGGCTCTTTCTCCCCAACTGGCCTCCCCTCCCCAGGGCTGGCTTTTCGCCAAAGGGCCGGCTGGCTGACCCTGAGATCTGGCGAAGGGGATGCCCAGAAGGGGTGGGGACCCTGGAAAATGGAGCCTCCTTCCCCCTCTCCACGGCCCTAGCCCAGATCTGCTGACCCGGGAACTGGGAGTGTCCAGAGCCACCCGGACTAAAAATAGCGCTCGCCTCCTCCGCGGCTATTTTTAGAGCCCATTCGTCCCAGCCTCAGCACAAAGGCGGCCAGCCCTGGGCACACCCCGCCGGGCAGCCCGGGCTCCCTGGCCAGGACGCGGGCACTGCCTGGGCCACCGGCCACCGCAGGGGCCAGAGCTGGGGAGAGACCTACAGTGTGAACAGGTCTGACCTGAGCGTCCGCCCTGCTGGGTGGCGCCCGGGCACCCACGCGCCCTCTCTGAGCCTGGTGATGCAGAAGGGAGAGGGAGACTCGCGGGCAGGCAGTCTGCACCCCAGAAGGCGCTGGCCAAGGGGCCCTCACTCTGGACTGGGGGGTCCTTTGCAGACCATGAGTTAGTGGAGCACAGAGCGCCGGCCCGAGTGCCAGGCACGGACTCAGCGACGTGCAGACATGTCCCAGTGAGGGCGGAGGGCCTCGGTGTAGGCATCTGGGAAGGGGGCGCTCAGCGCCTGCGGGGCACCGAGTTCAGCGCGCTGGCCGGGCGGGTGCGAAGCCTGGCGGACGCGCCCGCAGCCCGTTTCCCTTCGGTTCCTCCCGCCCCGTCCCGCGCGGCCGCTCCCCGGGGCGCAGGGCTGATGTCATCCCGCCGGGCCGGCCTCCTAGCGGCCGACGCGGCTGGCGCCGCCGTCACGGGCGTTCCTGCGCCAGGGAATCCCGGCCCCCGCGCGGGGCCCCGTGGAAACCCGTGACGCCAGCGCCCGCCGCCGCCGCCGCTCTTCCGGGCCTGCGCTCGCCCGGGCAGGCTCGGGGCGGGGGTGCGAGCACGTGGCGCCCACCCGACGCCGCAGCCACCCCGCCCGCCCTCCGTCCCTCCCCGCGCTCCACGGAGCGCAGTGCCCGGGCCGCCGGGACAGACACACACCATCCCAGCGTGACGCCTGGGCATCACGCCCCGGGGGTGTAAGCGGCGGAAGTTCAGGTTCACCGGCCCAAACCCCGGGGGCTTGCATGGCCCTGGCTGGCTCTAGGAAGGGGCTGGGAGACCCTGGCCTGACTCTCCAGGGCATGGCCGTCACTTCTGGAGTGGTGGGAGGTCGTCCGGCCTGGACACACGCGGCCCGGTGCGCTGGCCTGTGGGCGTGGGGCGATGACTCTGAGCGTGTTCACTGTCTCCCCGCCAGTCTGGGAGCTAATTACTGTCAGGACGAGACGGGATGGCTGGAAAGATGAACAAATCGCAGTGTGTCTGTAGCACGTCTGGGTCTGAGGCCCCACCAGCTTCTGTTCTAGGGGTGGGGTGGGGGGGGGGTGACAACTATGCCGTGTGCACTGGAGGAGCCTGGAGGGCCTCCCATGGGTGTTTGGGGCAATATTCCTCTGTGTGTGTGTGTGTGTGTGTGTGTGTGTGTGTGTGTGTGAGAGAGAGAGAGAGAGAGATCTGTCATCGATTTTACTCTCCTTGTACATAACATGAATCTAATCATAGTACTTACCTCCTAGAGTGTGAGGACAAATGAATTAGTACATGCAGGTGTCTCCTTATCATGGGGCCCAGTAATCCCACCCCTAGGTATGAAGGAAGAGAAGTGAAAACAGGTCCACATCCAGACCCAGGTGAGTGCTCAAGAGCAGCTTTACTCCTAATCCCCTCAGAACTGCGGACAGTCCTACTCTCCATCCCTAGGTGAGGGCAGAGGAGGCCCGTCCGTCCGTAGGATGGGATACTAGTCAGCAAATGAAGAAAAACGAACTAACCTTGAAAACACTTGGAAGTGAGAGAAGCCAGACACACATGGCCACACGGTGCGTGACATGGCCAGGCCACACGGTGCGTGACCCCCTCCACGTGACACAGCCAGGACAGGCACAGCCGCAGACAGAGTGGGGTTTGTGGTTGTCAGGGACTGGGAGAGGGGGAGGGGGGGCAGCCAACAGGGTGGCATGTTTGGGGTGATGGCATGTTCTGAAATTAGATAGAGGTGATGGTTGCACAACTCTATGAATATACTAAAAACCACTGAATTATACACTTTAAAAGGGTGATTTTTACGGTATGCGAATTATAGCTCAATTTTTTTTTATATATAAAAGGAACAGGCTACTTGTACATGCAACAGCAAGGCTGCCTCTCGAATGCATTTTGCTGAGTTTGAGCAACTGACTCAAAAGGCTGCGTACTGTGTGAGCCTGCCTATGTGACTTTCTAGAAAATGCCAACCTATAGGGACTGGTGGCTGCAGGGGCTAGTAATGGGCGAGGGGACTGACGGCACAAAGGCCAGGAGGGGACTTCCAGGGTGAGGGACCTGCTCTGAGCCTTGATCGTGCAAGGTTTACGTGACCGTATCTGTGGGTCAGGACTCACCAAATTGCACACCCAAAATGTATGGATTTCCTGTTTGTAAATTGCACCTCAGTAAAACCGGCTTAGAAAAACTAATGTAAGGCGCTTGGGAAAATGCCCCATACATAGTAAAGAAACAATAGATGATAGCTGTTATTATGATTGGCGTTGTTGTTGCTGTGTGTGCAAGCTGCTCCAGGCCCCAAGAAACCAGGTCCCGGAGTTTGGGTGCTGGGGGCACCCCGAGCACCGGAGCTTCCTGTCCAATACACTCACTCAAAACACCACATGCACCCACACCCACAAGCACATGTGCACGCACAGAGAGACACACAGACACAGCACACAAGCACATGTGTGCTCCCCTCTCCCCTCCCCCATCCCCCCCAGGCAGGGCAGGGGCCCCAGGAGTCCCATCTGGAGGCTGGGGAACGAGCATCTGCCACAGGAAGGGGCTGTGTCTGTGTGTCCCAGATTAGGTCTCCGCCTGCCGCCTGCTGTGTGTGTCTGTCTGCAAGGTGTTTCTGGGCCTCCTGCCTCTGCGTCTGTCTCCAGGACAGAGACAGGCTCCCCCTCCCTCCTCCTTGTTCCTACCCCGAGCCATACTGTGTATGGGAACCTACCGTTCATGGCTGCAAGGGGAGGGGATGAGACAGAAGAGAGGGCCCGGCGGGGCATCTGCTTCTCACAGCGCCCTGGGCCTCAGTTTCCCAGGCTGTAAAATGGAAGGATGGTTTCGAGGGGTATCCGGGGACTGCTCCTCCCAGCCTTCAGATCCTGCCCAGCTCTCATCCCACCAATCCTTCTGCAGAAACAGCCCAAGTCCTAGTGGTGGAAATTCCAGGCAGGATTGCGGGGCGGTGCGCCTGGTAACATAACCACCCCAAACCCAGGCTTGGGTACCCCGTGGCCTCTGAAGGGGAGGGTCTCAAGGGCGGCTGAGTGGGTCACACGAGCCGCTGGCAGGGGGGGAAGAGTTTTGGAAAATCGAGTGCACGAAAATGCCTGCGTGCCCTTGAGGGCTCCGTGTGTACCCTGGGCTCTGGCTTCTGCAGGTGAATGAATTAGAGAGGACTTCGGTGTGTCCTGCTCAGCATGTGTGCGCTCGCAGATGTGTGCAGCTGTGAGCTTATTTGCAGCCCTGCGTGCATGTCTAGAACATCAGCCAAGGATCCTTTTGTTGTTCCCAGATGTACAAGTGCCCGGCACATGTAGACACGCAGTACATAGTTGTAAAATGATTCGTCCTTTTATCCATTGGTTCACCCCACAAATATTTATGGAGCGCCAACCAACTGTCAGGTGCTAGAGACAACAATGAGCAACGCAGACAAAATCCTCTGCCCTGTGGAGCCTCGGGGTGAATATGCACCCCACGGTCACTGCCTGTACCATGTGGCTCCCATGCAACACACAAGTGCAAGCCTGTGTGGTTTGCACAGGCAGGCACGTCCGCATGCGGGGAGCAGAGTTCACACATGCGCACAGGTGTATGTGCACAAGTCCACCCGGGGCTCTAGTCTGGGCATGTGCAGGCTGGGGCCTGGCTCGTCCTTGGCATTGCCTCTAAGCCCTGCCCATCTGCCGAGAGTGCCCGGGGCCAGGTGGGGCCGGATGGCCTGGAAACCTCTCCCAGCTGCTGTGCCCAGTTTCAGGGAAGCCACCCGCTGGCGTCCTGCCCACAGAGCCTGCCTGCCCTTGCACCTGTCCCCTGAGCTTCCCGGAAGGCCCCAGGAGGCCCAGCCCCCAGCCCCGCATGCCTGGGTCCACCGCCCGCACCCACACAACGCAGGGGGGGCAGCCCACTTCCTCCCACACTTTCAGAAGCCCTCGCAGTCAGAAGCAGAAGAGAACCGAGCAGAGCAGAGTCTGCAAGTGGAGTCAAGGCATCTGCACATGACCCTCGGAGGGGTTCCGGTGCCCACACGGATCTCTGCACATAGTGGGTGTTCGCAGGCACAGGGGTTCTGTACAGCAAATAACTGAACTTGGGGAATGTTTGCACTATCCTGATGGCCACACATGTGCAGGTCAAAATGCAGGTGGGTTTTCCCCCCTATGTGGGTGCTTGCACAGAGCAGGGCATTTCAAACTATGGGGCGTCTCCGCCAGTGGGTGGTTGAAAATGTGTCTGTGCCTGTGCTCAGTGGGTGTGTGCACACTCAGGTGCTACACACAGCAGGTGGTTGAATGTCAGTGTCAGCGCACAGTGGGTGGTTGAATGTCAGTGTTTGTGCACAATGAGCACTTGTACACATGAGGTTGTGTCTACTCTGTAGGTGTTTTTGGCAGGTGGGGTCTTACACAGCGGGTCTTGCATGCAGGCTGAAGTCTGCGCATGGGTGTTTGCATGCAGATGGTGTGCGCATGTTGGCTTTGCACGCAGGCAATGGTCTGCACACAGTGGGCATTTGCATCCCACAGGAGGGCTTCATACAATAGGTGCTGTAGGAAGAAGGGACTGACGCAGTGGCCATTTGCATATGGGGGGGGGTGGTCTGCACACAGGAGGGGCTGCATGCAGACAGGCCAACACCATGGGTCTTGGCAACCAGCAGAGGGGCTGCACACACAGTCGGCCTTGCTGCTGCTCTTAGGCCGGTGGCGCTGCAGCCCCGTGCCACTGAGCACGCACTAGGTCCCGGGCAGCGAGGCCTGGCCCCCCACCCCCGCGCCCCGCTGGGCAGGTCCGGCGGCTCCGGCGGGGCGTGGGGCGGCCGGCAGGGCAGGGAGGCTATTCCGGGCGCTGGCGCTGTGCCCTGGCCCCGCGCGCCAGGCCGCCCAGGGAAGGCGCCGCGCACAAAGGGAGGGTGTGTTCAGACGCCCCGCCTCTGCCCGCCGCCCGCCGCCCGCCGCCTGGGGCTGGGAGGGGATGGAGACGCCGCCGGGGCCGCCGCCGGCGGGTATCCCCGCCCCCCTGCCCCGGGCGGCGGTAGACTCCGCGCCTGGCAGGCACCAGAGGGAGGCTGGCACCGCCGGGCTCGAACAGGGGTCGGCGGCCAGCGCTGGGGCCTCCCGGGCGCACCGGCTGCGTGCCCAGGGCGCACCCGTAGTGGCGCTGGGGAGGGTCGGGGCCTCAAATCTGCAGAAACTGGGACAGGCCCCTGCCCTTCGCCCACTCGGGGACTTCTCTGTCTCTCGCTCGGCCGCCTCTGTCTCCAATTATCCAATTTAGAGACCGAGGGAGCCGGGACTCCTGCTCGCCGGGGAGGGAGGGGGTTGTCTGGGGCCTGGGTCAGCGCCCCCTCCACCCCCAGCGTGTCTGGCGAGAGGGTGGAGTGGAGGGAAGGCGTAATGAGGGTTCTCAAGGCCAGCTTTGTGCTAAGCGCTTCCAGGCATTATCTGGTTTCACGTCGCCACGTGGGAAGGCGACGAGACTTTCCCTTTTATGAATGGAGAAACTGAGTCACGTTTGCCCCGCGACTATAGCTAGTAAGCTGTCCGAGACCAGATTCGAATCCGAAGCTCTGCAGCTGCCCCTCCCTAGACGCTGCCCCTCCGCCCTGCTGCTATCGCAAAGGCATTTATGGCGCGCCTGCTGTGTACACGGCGGTGCAAACACCGCCCCACGCGAGCACGCATGGGGTCGCAGGTTCGCACTTCAACGCGCGTGGGACTGCGCACAGATCAGTGTGCACGAGGGTGTCGGGCTGCCCCACCATACCCCCCACCCCACCCCACTCCGCCCCTGCCCCAGAGCCTGGGAACCTCTGGCGCCCTGGAAGGGGGGGTGGGGTGGGAATGAGGAGAAATAACAATGAAGGGAAAGGACAGGGAGGGGCTGCGAGGAAACCCCCCTGCCCCTTCTCCAGATGGAGCTTCTGCAAGTGTCGGCAATGGGCCTGCGGCTCCTGGCCAGCCGTCCTTGGGGGAGGGGTGTCACCAGGGCTGTGTGTCACTCTGAGTCATCTGGGTCTCAGGAGGTAAATGCCAGTCACCATAGCCCCCTGGATATCTGCAAGGCTGTTGGTCACTGGCATAGACGTCCATGTGGGTGCCTAGCGCACTGCACTGAGGACTGGGGGTGCCTGTGTGCAGGTCTCTGAGGCGCCATCATTGCACACCTCCAGGGAACAACACTGCCGGACTCACCAGTCCCAACAGATGAAGCCACGCTCCGCCATTGCCTCCCCGCGCACAGATGTTTGAAACCCCAAATATCTAGTAGAGAGACCACACCCTCTGCCTGGAACTGGGGTTCAGGAAAGAAAAGAAGAAGCAGGACTGAGGCACATGCCTGAGAGGGCACCCCAGGCAGAGGGGACCACAGAAGGGACCGCGGGGGCAAGGCAGGGCGCTGGGCATTGATGGGTGGTGTTTTGCAGAAGGAAAGGAGAAGGCGAGAGCCAGAGTGGGACAGGCCAAGAGGTCTGGCCCTGACCCCAGGGGGTGCCTGATCCCTGCAGCTCCCTCTTACCTACTGAATGAGCCGAACCAAAACCGTGACGCCAAACCCCTGGTTTGCCCATAAACCCGAGGTCGGAGGTGCTACCCCGGGCTCCTCCGCCACCCCAGAGCCTGCCTGCAGTGGTTCCCAACACTCTACAGCTTTCCTGAAGCCGTTCTCTACCTGCACACCCTCTGGGCAGGCAGGAAGGACCAGGAGGCGGTGCCTCAGCAGAAGGGCCGGGGGAGAGTTGGTGGCCTGTGTCTCTGAGACTGTGGCCCTGGCTGTGTGTTTTTACGCATCGTCTATCGGGCCCTGGCTGTGCAGGAGGGCCCATGCCGGTGTTGGGAACAAGATAAAGAGAGGTGCCTGCTGGCATATGTGCCTCAGGTGACCAGCCTCTCCGTGAGTGCCTGACAGTACATGGTTGGGTATTTTTTCGGGGGTGTCATGGGTTGAGTTGTGTCTCCTCAAAAGACACTGGAGTTCTCGCTCCCAGGACCTGATTTGGAGGTGGTATCTTTGCAGATGATCAAGTTAAGATGAGGTCATGAGGGACGGTGGGCCCTGATCCAATACGACCAGTGTCCTTCTGAGAAGAGGACATTTAGGCACAGAGACACACTGAGCGGGCGGACTGGGGGAAGACACATGAGGACACCCACAAGCCAAGGAACATCAGAAGCAAGAGAGGCCTGGAAGGACCCTCCTTCACAGCCTGAGAAGAGACCGGTCCGGTCCCCACCTTCATCTCAGACTTCTGGCCTCCAGAACTGGGAGCCCATAAATGTCTGTCAGGAAAGCCCTCCAGTCTGTGCTTCTTTGTTACAGCTGCTCCGGAAAACTCGTTCAGTGGCTATATGGGAGGGTGAGAACAATAGTGAGTGTGTGTGTGTGTGTGTGTGCACGGGCGCCGCTTTGCAAGTCTGAGTACCTGACTGTCTGTGATGCACATGTGCAGAGTCCCTGCATGCGTACATGTGGCCGTCATGCCCACTGCTTAGAATAAGTAGTCCTCAGGCCCCAAGACCCGTTTGCTGCCTCCCCAAAGAGGTTAGGCCCCGGGGCCACCTTACGTCTCAGGGAGACGCAGAGCCACAGTTGCAGAATCGGCATCTCTGAGTGGAGGTTAAGTGGGAGGGGTCAAGGTAGAATCACGTGATCCTGGCTGGGCAGGAATTCTGCGAGGCCAGGCTCACTCCGAGGACTCCAGGAATTGGAGGCCCAGCCACAGGTGCATGCACTGCCACGACCCCAGGTAGCAGCACAGAGCCTCATGCTAGTTCCACTCGCAGGCGCACGGTAGACAGGCAGACAGAAGTCCAGGTAAAGGAATCATAAACAGTCGAATACCAACTCACATAATAATAGCTAACGCTCTGGAAGGCTCCCCACTGTTCTGAATGCCTGACATATTTCACTGTTTTTAATGCCCACAACAGCCTTGAGAAGGTCACTCCCACTAGCCTCCCCATTGGACAGGTAAGGAGACTGAGTCCAAACAGGTGAAGCAACCTGCCCGAGGGCAGGTGGCCGGCCGCCTCCACAGGAGCAGGTTCCAGCTCCTCTGTGCTGGGTTGTGTCACTGTATTTGGCCAGGACCTAGCCCTTGGCAGGCCAGCGTGTGTCCTTTACGGACAAAACAGTCTGTCCTGCAGAAGGAGGTCACTGATGGGTCAATTCAGTTGTACAGGACACAGGCCTCAGGCTTAAGACTTTATGCCACAAACATTTATGACATGCCAACTGGGTCCAGGCCCTGAGCTCTGCCATGTGGGGCCAGGGGTGGACAGGACAAACTTGCTCTCAGCCCTCTTGGAGTCTGCAGTCTAACCCAGACCCAGACAAAAAGCCAGCGATGACAGGATTAAATATGTCACTGCAAACGAGGGAGGTGCCAGGAAGAGGAGGTGGGCCGAGCAGGAGACAGGCTCCGAGTGTCCGAGTGTCCGGTCTGGAGGGCTTCCCTGAGGAGGGCGCATCTGAGCTGAGAGCACACAGGAGAGCGGGAGTTCCCTGAAGAAACGATGAGGGAAGGGTTCTAGGCAGAGGGATCCAGGTGTGCAAGCCGTGTCTGGGTGCAGGGTGTGTGTGTGGGGGGGGGGGGTGCTTGCTCACTATGAACTGTGTTCGTGACTCAGAGTGCCTTCCTGTGTATCCTGTCTGGGGACCACAGATACAGGGAGGTGACACAATCCAGTCTGTGAGAGTGACACGTGCTACCACATGGATGAACCCCCAAACATTACGTAAGTGAAGGAAGCCATAGCGCATGTGATTCCATTGATAAGAAATGTCCGAAACAGGCAAATCCACAAGGACAGAAAGTGGAATTCCTGGCTGCCAGGGGCTGGGGGAAGGGGATGGGGAGTGACTGCTCATGAGTTTTCCTTTTGGGGTGATGGAATGTTCTGGAACTAGACAGTGGTGATGATTGCACAACTTTGTGTACAATTCTAACAGTCACTGAATTACCCTCTAAAGGGGTGATTTTATGGTATGTGAACTATTTTATGGTATATATCTCGATTATATATGGATATAAAGTCCTAACTGCATCACACAGGCCGGGGCTTGGTCCCTGACCCTGTCACCATCCAGCTGTGTGACCTTGTGCAAGTCGCTGCTCCTCTCTGAGCCCGTGTAGATAATAACACCATTTTGTATGGTTGTTGTGAGGATGAAGAGATGACAGGGTGCAAGGGCTGGCCCAGTGCTCCATCAGTGATTTTTATTTATTACTTTTAAAATTTTTGTTTCTTGATTTTTTAGAGAGAAAGGGAGGGAAGAAGAGAGAAGGAGATTTGTTGTTCCACCTATTTATGCATTCATGGCTGATTCTTTTTTAAATATATTTTTACTGATTTCAGAGAGGAAGGAAAAGGGAGAGACAGAAATATCCATGATGAGAGAGAATCATGGGTCAGTTACCTCTCACAAATCCCACACTGGGGATCGAGCCCACAACCCAGGCATGTGCCCTTGGCCAGAATCGAACCTGGGACCCTTCAGTTTGCAGGACGACACTCTATCCACTGAGCTAAACCAGCCAGGACCATGACTGACTTTTGCATGTGCCCTGACTCTCATAATCTTGGCATATGGGGATGATGCTCTAACCAACTGAGCTACCTGGCCAGGACTTGTCAGTGAAATTTTTGTTGCTCCTCCCAACATCACTGCCATATCTGTCTGTCTCCTTCCTGGCCCCCGTGAGAGCCTGGTCCCCAAGCCCAGGGGTGTGTTATGTGCTTCATGAGGTGCTCACAAAGCCATTCCCCCGTCTCCAGGCAGGGAGGGTTCAAGGATATAGTTGGAATCCTACAATCCTTGAGACCTAATGTACTTACACATCAGTCTCCATGCGTGTGGTTCTGTGTGTATGCCGTATGTGTACACATGTAGACATATGCTGGAGACCGGGTGGGTCTATTGGACAGACCTGGAAAGGCAGCTCAGAGAAGCGAGGCTGCTGGCCCCGGAGGGTGGGAGTGTGTGGTGGACTTGAGGAGGTACAGTGTGTTCGGTGCTTGGGAAGCTGTGTGCGTGGCTCCAGGCCTGCCTGCACGCATGCGTGTCTTGGGTCCATGAGTGTAGGCGTGGACAGAGGCAGCACGGGTACCACAAGGTGAGCATGCACTCCAGGCACCCCAGCTGGGGGGATGTCATCCACAGCAATGACTGAGCTTGGTGACCTGTGGCAAAGTCTCTTCCCTCTCTAGCTCCTTCTCAGGGATCTCCTCCCCCCTCACCCCAACATGCACCCTGGAGTACCCCTTCCTTCCACTGGGGGCTGCAGTCTGGTCTCCCCACTTGTCTCCCTCACCCCCTACCGGGTTTTATTTCAGCCCCCTCTCAACCCCTGTGTTCCCTCTGCCTCACCCTCATAGCCCTGTGCTCCCCATCCCCCCTATTTAGGGTTTGGTCCCTCCTCTCAGAACCTCCCCTCCCCCACCCTCTACAGGTGTTCCTGGGCCCTCCTACCCCAGGCTCCCTACTCTCTCAGGGCTCCCTCCCCATTTGGGCTCTCCCCTTCTTCCAACCCTCCCCCTAGGACTTCCCCTCTTTCTTTGGCTCACACCCATCTTCCCCTCGGGGCTCCCCCCAGCCCCATGACTCCGGAGGGGCCACTGGGGGTTTTCCTCACGGCCCACGTGGGCTCAGTGGAAAGGTCTCGGCCTGCGGTCGGACTCTCCCACTCCGTCCCCACAGTTCCCAGGCTAGGCCACCTGGCAGAGGGCAGGCTAGGTTGCCCTGGCTGAGCCCACCCCTCTGACTCAGGCCACTCCCAGCTCCCAGCCCAGGGCCGGAGGAGGGGTAGTCATTGCACGCAACTTAGAGAGAAAACAGAGGTGGCCGCCCCTACAGTTTCGGTTTAGAGGCAAAATGCAGCTACACGCCAAGCCCAGCTGGGCCAGGAACAAGACTTCCTGGAGTATTTTTCTGCTTGTTGATTTTAGTTTGGGGGAAAGGTTTTTGTTGTTTTTTTTCCTTTAGTGCAGTGAAGAGGCTCATCCTAGTAGGGAGAAGGCCTGGGTGGGGAGAGGGCACCCTGGGGGGGTCACCAGAAGAACTCTTGCTGCAGGACCCAGACTCTCCGAAGCAGTCTTGCTGTAGGTCACAGGTGCCCCTATGACCTCTCTGGACCCTGGGCTTTGCTGGTGGCTGTGCAGGGGCGGGGGGGGGGGGGGCACTATAGCCCCTCCCCATTGCATCTGAATGTGCCCAGAGCTTGGGGTTGGCTCCAGCACAGCCTGTACCAGCAGTGGCACGGCGGCCAGGTTTCGTAATAAACCGGTCTTTTAATTGCTACAGGGCAGGAGGAGAGAGAATTAAAAAAAAAAAAAAAGAGGCAAAGATTTGTTGGACTTGGGTGGCGCCTGCTGCAGAGAGAAGAGGCACTGTTTTGAGAAGGAGTCTGGAGCTGCTAACAGGGACTTAAGTAACATTTCCTGGTGAGCTTGCGAGAGGGGGCTGGGGGCAGGGCTGCCGTGAGGGGGAGTGGGAGTCCTGGGAACTCTGGGAGGCTGCACAGACACAAGCACCCAGAAGCTTTAGAAATTTATTACAAGGCCATCCTCATAGAAGTAAAATAGACGTATGTATCTGTAAGCTTCCAGTCTCTCTCAGTGGTTCAAGTCACAGTGCAAGTAACAAAATAGATTGTCTATTTAGTTTGCAAACTGGGAGTTCCTGGGTACAGAGCAACATCAGCCCCAGTTCCCAAGTCCCAAAGTTTAGTTCCGGCGAGGGCTGCAGACCCTCTTCCACCAAGGCCCTTTGCGTTCGCAGATGTCAGCTCCAGCCTCTAGAAGGGTGGGGGGTGCCATCAGTCTCTCCCCACCCCTGAAGTGTGGAGTCCACGTCCTCCCCGCTGCAGCTTCTGCTCTGTCAGGGGCCTGAGCTGCAGCGTCCTCTCGCCTGCTGGCCTGAGTTCCCCTCTTCTCCTCTTGCAGTGGCCGCCACGGGCGCTGTTCCAGGCTCCCGGCCCTGGGGTGGCGGTGCACTCCCCTCTCCTTGTCTCCAGTCTCCAATGGTTCTGCCCCCGATGGTCTCACAGGTTAGTTTGTTTTGGGGGTTGTTCTGGGCAGAGGAGGGGTCTAATATTTATTTTATTTTTTTTGGCAGCAACTTGACAGGTTCTGACGCTGGGCGGAGTCTCAGCGCTCCTGGAGGGAAATGTAGGGGACCCACTGGTTGTTCCCCCGGCTCTCTTCACAGTAACTGGCTACCTCCACCAGGCTGTGGCTCTTCCAGGCATCTGTGTGAGGATTCTGTGGGAGGGAACAAAATCGGGGTTCAGTGGGAGTCCCGGGAGTGTGCAGGGAGCCTCCCTCTCCCAGGGCCCCTGTGGGGAAAACAGGCTGGCTCAAAATAGCTGGCGGGGCGATGAGGCCCGCTGGGGCTGCCCACGGGACATGCCTAGCGTGGCTGAGCACTGAGCTGGTGCAAGCCCAGCCAGCTCAACTTTGTTGACAAACACAGGCCCAGGTACTGGGGTGGGGCGGACCTAGGATGCCCAGCTCACCGTGACCAGGAGGCAGTGCAGGTCCCGTGCCTCCGTGGTGCCCTGGGTCTCCGCTGGCTCGCCCAGCAGCTGTGCCAGGCGTTGCATACCAGACACCCGGACAATGTTGATGTCGTTGTCACAGCAAAAGGACTGAATGAGTGTGAAGTGGATCTGCAAGGCAATGTCATCCTCCTCCTCCTCGTCAATGGCCAACAGGCACAGGACCACGCAGTCCGGGTCCCTGAGGGGCCAAAGAAAGGGCTCGGGTCAGCTGGGGGCCTGGGGCGGGCCGCGGTGCACAGGGGAGTTTGCATAAACAAAGAGAAACCGCAGGTCTGCAGGGGGGCAGCGTGTGCATGCAGCTGGAGGGGGGCGGGGGACGCAGGGGAAGATAAAAGTAGGAGCATAATGGGGGGGACGCTTGCAAATGATGCAGCGTCAGGATGCTGCAGCTTCCCTCGCCCACAAAAACAGAGAGGTTCTCTATCCATCGTGGGGGACACTTGGGGAAGTCCCAGCCCCGAGCGAGAAGAGGGGTGCAGCAGAGAGCATGCAGCGCGCCGAGGAGGGATCTCCACCCGCACCCAGCTGGGGAACGGGGTCTGACTCACACATTCATCAGCTTGGCCGACTCGTACACCCCCACGGTAAGGCGATCCTGGCGCTGCGCGGCCACCAGCAGCTCCTCCACCGCGGCGCTCACCGTCTGCATCCTGGGGCAGAGGGGAGGGGGGTCAGCGCCCGGCCGCTCACCGGGCGCTCGGGGCCCCGCCCGGCCCAGCCAGCTTCAGTCTACTTACTTCTGCGCCGCGTTGTCGCACGCCACCAGCTCTTCCAGAGTCATGTTGCAGTTATAATCCACAGTGGAAAATAGCCCACGGCAGCCCCGAGGGAGACAATGCACACGCCGCGGCCCGGGAGCCCAAAACCTGCCTACGGGGCCCGAGTGCTCCGAAGACGGCGAAATCTGCCCCCACAAAAGACGGGGAGGAAACTGCAAAGTCCTCAGCAGGAATAATCCGGGGTCTGGCGAGTCGACGGCTCGGGTCCTCGGCGTCAGCGATCTGCTCCCGCCGCGCCCGGCGGCGCCTTTTAAAGACTCGTGCAAACGGGGCGGAGCCTTGCTGCCGCCCGCCCCACCCACTGGGGAACCCACAAAGGCGATTGGCTGGCGGTGGAGAATGGGCGGGGGCGCTGCGTGGGGGGTTACCCCACGTGGGGCCGGGAGGAGGGCGCCTGGGGAGCGCGAGTGCCAGAAAAGGGAAAAAAAAAAAAAAAGCAGAAGTTTTTCTCCAGATTTCCCGGCAGCCGCGCCGCGTTTCGGGGCGCGCGCGGGATTTCCAGCGCGCGAGGCGGCCCGGACTTTTGGGGGGGCCTGGAATCCCCTCCCCGTCCCCGGAGAGTCCCGGGCCCGCGGTTTTCCCAGGTTGTGCTGGGGGCTTGCAAGAAGAGGGGGCCCGGCTTGCAGCCGGATCCCTCCCAGGAGGTGGTGGCGGTGCTTTTCTCCCAGTCTGAGACCCTCAGACACCTGGTGATTTAGTTTCTCTGGGCCTCTGTGTCCCTACCTGTCTAATGGGCAGGCAACGCCAGCCTCCTTGGGTTGGAGGGGACGTTTATAAAAAGGGGTGAGGTACACATTAAGCGCTTAATAAGCCGTGGTGGTCGCGGGAGGTCGCCTCCCAGTCCCCACTGTTGGGGCCTGCGAAAGTAGGCCTGTTTCCCACCTGTCCTATGAGAATGCACACCGGCTTCATCCCGTTGCAGGAAGCATGACATAAAATAAGGGGTACACAATGAGCCTTAAATAAATGTCACTTGGTGGTCTCAGGAGGTCGCCTCGAGGTCCCCAGAAGCAGGGGCTGCAAAGTCCGAGGCGCCCTGGGGCGAGCCCGGGCTCCCTCTCGCCACCTGCAGAGATTTTCAGGGTAAGAAGCGCGTGGGAGGCGCAGGTGGTCGGGCCTCGGTGCGCCGCGCGCCCCCTGCCGGCGTCTCGCGTTCCAGCATTTGACAGCTCCTGGACACCGGGCCTGGGTAGAAATCAAGGCCGGAGAGAAAGCCTGGGGGAAATGGTTCGGGCTTGCGCCTCACGCTGTCACCTAGGGTTCCCTTGCAATGATAGTCTCCACTTTTATTTCCTCCGTCCAGGGTGAGCACTGCTATGCATTTAGTGCGCAGTGTACCGGGCTCCCTGTAACGTAGTTCATTATATCCTCTAGGACCCAGGAAGCAGGGGCTACACTTATCTGCAGGATGCAAAAGGGGAAACGGAGGCCGCCACTCCCTCAAGCCACTGGCTACTTGTTCTTGTAGCCACACATGTGCGCCAGGAACGGCTGCGCGCGGGGACGGCTGCCAGCTTCACAGTCTCCCCAGGAAGGCAGTTCACGAGCCAGTTGGACAGGCCTGCGGGGGACTGTCTCCCACGACCGATCGGGGGCTCCCGGGTGACTCACAGCTGTGTCCCCTCCCCCGCCAGCCTGGGGTCTGGACGCGGCCCCAACGCTCGGTTCCCCAGGCTCCCCCGCCCAGCCTGGGGCCGGATTGATGCATCACGCCGCCTCCGCACCGCCCACCTTGGAGTCGCTAAAGGTCCCGGGCGCTGAGAGGCGTGGTGGCGCCACCTGGTGGCCAATTTGGGTCTCTGCGCCTGCAGCGACTAAGGGATAGACCGGCGGGGGCAACATTTTACACATGCAACATGTATTTAATAATATCAGAATGCAATATACTTTAAAAATCAACATTTATGCAAAAAAATCCATGATGAACAAAATATCAAGATTTTTAAATGTACCTGGACGACGGCCAGGACTTAGGGGAAGGCCAGGGAGGTGAGCTCTGCTGGTGCAGGACCAGATCCTGTTTATTTACAATTTAAAAAATTGTTTTGTTGATCATGGATTTTTGTGTTGATTCTGATTTAACTAATTCATGAAAATACTTGCCTTAATGATTGAGTTTTTTTGGTGTCGCTTTAAATTTTGCTCCTGAGGCCAGTGGCTCACTCACCTTACCCTAGGTTCAGCCCTAAGACGTCCCTGTCTGCCTCAAGGAGAGGTGACA